>NW_025573083.1:0-17500 GCF_020424385.1 Procambarus clarkii
AATACTTTTCTGTAAATTATTAAAACCAAACAAAATTCCTATTTTTTCACTAATAGTGTGACGTAGAATTTTGGGAAAGAATATATATTTTTGTGTATTTTTTTGTTTGAAATGGTAAAATATATATACTTTTTTATTTAAGGAAAATGGATATGCTAAGTGGTATATTTTTTTGGGTTTGTTCTTTAAATCAGAGTTGTTAATTTTTTTTCTGATTTCATTGTTTGTGTGTATTTGTTTGGGTTCGTTTATATGTAGCCACGTGTGTGTTTGTTGAGGGGAGAGAGCTTCAGCTCCTGGGCCTCACCTCGCAAGCATTCATGATGTGAAGTTATTCAGACACGTGTGTGTGTGTGTGTGTGTGTGTGTGTGTGTGTGTGTGTGTGTGTGTGTGTACTCACCAAATTGTGCTTGCGGGGGTTGAGCTCTGGCTCTTTGGTGTGTGTGTGTGTGTGTGTGTGTGTGTGTGTGTGTGTGTGTGTGTGTGTGTGTGTGTGTGTGTGTGTGTGTGTGTGTGTGTTAAAAGTATATAACATTTTCTGCTGTCGTCCAAATGTAAAACAAACACACACACACGCACAAACATACACACACACACACTGCAAAACAAATATTGCCAAAAACATACAACAATTATATACACAGCAATATACACAACAAAAAACTGACATTCATAACTCTAAAACCCCCCCAAAAAATATATATTTGCCTTCAAAACATAAAACAGTACAAATGGGACAGTTACATATGTCGAAATATATATATATAAAAATCTTATATGATCAAATTGCCAACACGTTTGTTTCAGACATCTTAAACCTTCCCATTGTTAATAGTATATTTTTATCTCTCGTTTCGTTCAAAAATAACACGAAACTAAAAAAAATTTCACCAAAAATTCGTGTCAATCATTGTTCAAACTGACGGAATTGGCAACAGTGACGAGCCAATATTATGATAGGTTAATCTCTCGTTGGCAACACTGCCCCCCAGCTGTTTCCACTCGACTGACAAACACAAAACCATAAACAGTTTTTACAGATTTGTTTCATTTCCAGCATAATTTTTTTATGCAGGGAATTTATAATTTATTTTAATTTATTTCCTGCATATTAATTATTTTCGAGTTGGATTATTTATATTTGCAGTGATTGATTGTCACTTATAGATTGGTGTGTTAATCTGTCTGTTTTAATGTGTCTGTCTGTCAGTCTTATTAATTTACATACATGTCTGTTAATTCTAATTATTCACACTAATTATAGACACTGACACTATTGACACACACACACACTGACACTATTCTCACACACACACTGACACTATTCTCACCCACACACACCCACACTGACACTATTCTCACCCACACACACACACACACACTGACACTATTCTCACACACACACCCACACTGACACTATTCTCACCCACACACACACCCACACTGACACTATTCTCACCCACACACACCCACACTGACACTATTCTCACCCACACACACTGACACTATTCTCACCCACACACACACACACTGACGCTATTCTCACCCACACACACACCCACACTGACACTATTCTCACCCACACACACCCACACTGACACTATTCTCACCCACACACACACTGACACTATTCTCACCCACACACACACCCACACTGACACTATTCTCACACACACACACACACACTGACACTATTCTCACCCACACACACACCCACACTGACACTATTCTCACCCACACACACACCCACACTGACACTATTCTCACCCACACACACACCCACTGACACTATTCTCACCCACACACACACCCACACTGACACTATTCTCACCCACACACACACCCACACTGACACTATTCTCACCCACACACACACCCACACTGACACTATTCTCACCCACACACACTGACACTATTCTCACCCACACACACACACACTGACGCTATTCTCACCCACACACACACCCACACTGACACTATTCTCACCCACACACACCCACACTGACACTATTCTCACCCACACACACACTGACACTATTCTCACCCACACACACACCCACACTGACACTATTCTCACCCACACACACCCACACTGACACTATTCTCACCCACACACACACCCACTGACACTATTCTCACCCACACACACACCCACACTGACACTATTCTCACCCACACACACACCCACACTGACACTATTCTCACCCACACACACACCCACTGACACTATTCTCACCCACACACACACACACACACACACACACACACACACACACACACACACACACACACACACACACACACACACACACACACACACTCTGAGGTTAAGCGCTCTGTCAGCCACTGTTCCAAGTATATTGTGATACAAAGTGTCGTTTGACTGTATGTATGACCATCAAAAGTGTTGTATATCTAACGATGAGTGGCAGGTTGTTCCCCACACATCAATCACTGTCGTTTGAGGTGGAAGAGACGAGGCGGTGTATCAGGTTCGAACCCTAGTCTCAGGTTAGCAGTGTCTGGTGAGTATATCGTCAGTATACAAGTGTATACTCAGCTGTATAGCAGTGAAATTGGTTGTTGAGTGGTGTTAGGGTAGTTAGGCAGAATATTTATATCGTAAAACACTGAAGTAACCTTCGGATATTATTAATTTTTTTACCTGTAAGATGACCAGGTAAATCTCTTCATGTTAATTGTTTATCAAGAACTACAGCGGCGACCAGGTGAGCTCACACTAATTACCTTCCTACGGGCTCACCATAGCCTGTGCTGCTTGGAACTTTTTGTTCCAAGTAGCAAATCTTTAACAACATGTGAAACTGCCCCTTCTCGTCTATGCAATATAATCTACCGATTCTCAGTTGACATGCACCAACCACTTGGGCTGGACGGTAGAGCGACGGTCTCGCTTCATGCAGGTCGGCGTTCAATCCCCGATCGTCCACAGGTGGTTGGGGCACCATTCCTTCCCTCCGTCCCATCCCAAATCCTTATCCTGACCCCTTGCAAGTGCTATATAGTTGCAATGACTTGGCGCTTTCCCCTGAGCATTTCCTTCCTTCCTTCCTTCAGTTAACATGCGATTAGAATTTACTTTTAGTCCTAAATTAAAACATTTTGTCCAGGGGCGAGATTCACGAAGCTGTTACGCAAGCACTTACGAACCTTGGGCCAGATTCACGAAGCTGTTACGCAAGCACTTACGAACCTTGGGCCAGATTCACGAAGCTGTTATGCAAGCACTTACGAAACCTGTACATCTTTCCTCAATCTTTGGCGGCTTTGTTTACAATTATTAAACAGTTAATGAGCTCCGAAGCACCAGGAGGCTGTTTATAACAATAACAACAGTTGATTGGCAAGTTTTCACGCTTGTAAACTGTTTAATAAATGTAACCAAAGCCGTCAAAGATTGAGGAAAGATGTACACGTTCGTAAGTGCTCACGTAACTGCTTCGTGAATCTGGCCCAAGGACTAAAGTAAACTCTTGTTTATTCGGCCAGAAATAGAATACATGTCTCAGTGTACACATATCTAGAGCAGGCGAAACCTCTTTATCATTATCTCTCTCTGTCATTACTCTAGTGAAAGTATAATATCATAATAATGGATAAAAGTCAAAATTATATACAAATAATAAAAAAAAATAAAGATATAGCCCTTTCGTCGACAAAATTGCCAATTAATAGTTATACGTCACCCATTCAACCAATTGTGACAAGGCCTATTAGAAGAGAGTAACAATGGAGCCTCGTTGTGTACAAATATATTGAAATTGTGTTCATATTTCACCCCCCTTATCTTGAAGTGTGTCCGGGGCTTAGCGCCCCCGCGGCCCGGTCGTCGACCAGACCTCCTCGTTGCTGGACTGATCAACCAGGCTGTTGGACGCGGCTGTATTTTATTGACTTGGATTTCTTCTATACATATTGGCTCTGAGTACATATATATATATATATATATATATATGACAATGTCAGACCAATTGGTCTGACATTGAAGGATTCCTTCTGAAGATGTATTTAATATACGAAAGTACTTAAGGAAATTCCTGTTTCATTTTCCTCCGTGGTCTGACATTGTCACATTCTTAATCACGTGTTTATTTTCGTGATATACACACACACACATACATATATATATATATATATATATATATATATATATATATATATATATATATATATATATATATATATATAACATAAAAATAGATAACAAGGACATTAACAAGAACAGATGTGAACTAAATACCCAACTACAAGCTAACGAAACAAGCACAGTGGTAATCATACTCTCCAAGACCACAAAAAGATAATTGTGTACAAAATTTAAAATCAAAATACAACAGACTGTTATTAATAGCCTAACAAAAAAAATTCAGTTGAGTTTTAACTATAAGCTTTAATAAAACAGGATATATATATCTCTCTCTAGTTGTGTTATCTGTAGTAAACTCGTGCTGTGTAATGACCGTAATTACTGAATCACCTCATTCGCTCAGGTGCCCGCTTGTTTGATACCTAAGGTACATACCTGATACCACTAAGGTATTGGTGAGGTTATTGGTCACGCGTATCTTCCTCATAACTAACGCTATCTTCCTCATAACTAAGGTTGGTCTATCTTCCTCATAACTAACTATCTTCCTCATAATTGTTCTACCTTCCTCATAACTAAGGTTGGTCTATCTTCCTCATAACTAAGGTTGGTCTATCTTCCTCATAACTAACGCTATCTTCCTCATAACCAGGTTGGTCTGTCTTCCTCATAACTAACGCTATCTTCCTCATAACTAGGTTGGTCTGTCTTCCTCATAACTAACGCTATCTTCCTCATAACCAGGTTGGTCTGTCTTCCTCATAACTAACGCTATCTTCCTCATAACTAACGCTATCTTCCTCATAACTAACGCTATCTTCCTCATAACTAACGCTATCTTCCTCATAACTAGGTTGGTCTGTCTTCCTCATAACTAACGCTATCTTCCTCATAACCAGGTTGGTCTGTCTTCCTCATAACTAACGCTATCTTCCTCATAACTAACGCTATCTTCCTCATAACTAACGCTATCTTCCTCATAACTAACGCTATCTTCCTCATAACTAGGTTGGTCTGTCTTCCTCATAACTAACGCTATCTTCCTCATAACCAGGTTGGTCTGTCTTCCTCATAACTAACGCTATCTTCCTCATAACTAGGTTGGTCTGTCTTCCTCATAACTAACGCTATCTTCCTCATAACCAGGTTGGTCTGTCTTCCTCATAACTAACGCTATCTTCCTCATAACTAACGCTATCTTCCTCATAACTAACGCTATCTTCCTCATAACTAGGTTGGTCTGTCTTCCTCATAACTAGTGCTATCTTCCTCATAACTAACGCTATCTTCCTCATAACTAACGCTATCTTCCTCATAACTAGGTTGGTCTGTCTTCCTCATAACTAACGCTATCTTCCTCATAACTAACGCTATCTTCCTCATAACTAGGTTGGTCTGTCTTCCTCATAACTAGGTTGGTCTGTCTTCCTCATAACTAACGCTATCTTCCTCATAACTAAGGTTGGTCTATCTTCCTCATAACTAACGCTATCTTCCTCATAACTAACGCTATCTTCCTCATAACTAGGTTGGTCTGTCTTCCTCATAACTAACGCTATCTTCCTCATAACTAGGTTGGTCTGTCTTCCTCATAACTAGGTTGGTCTGTCTTCCTCATAACTAACGCTATCTTCCTCATAACTAGGTTGGTCTGTCTTCCTCATAACTAACGCTATCTTCCTCATAACTAGGTTGGTCTGTCTTCCTCATAACTAACGCTATCTTCCTCATAACTAACGCTATCTTCCTCATAACTAACGCTATCTTCCTCATAACTAGGTTGGTCTGTCTTCCTCATAACTAACGCTATCTTCCTCATAACTAAGGTTGGTCTATCTTCCTCATAACTAACGCTATCTTCCTCATAACTAACGCTATCTTCCTCATAACTAACGCTATCTTCCTCATAACTAGGTTGGTCTGTCTTCCTCATAACTAACGCTATCTTCCTCATAACTAGGTTGGTCTGTCTTCCTCATAACTAACGCTATCTTCCTCATAACTAAGGTTGGTCTATCTTCCTCATAACTAACGCTATCTTCCTCATAACTAACGCTATCTTCCTCATAACTAACGCTATCTTCCTCATAACTAGGTTGGTCTGTCTTCCTCATAACTAACGCTATCTTCCTCATAACTAGGTTGGTCTGTCTTCCTCATAACTAACGCTATCTTCCTCATAACTAAGGTTGGTCTATCTTCCTCATAACTAACGCTATCTTCCTCATAACTAACGCTATCTTCCTCATAACTAACGCTATCTTCCTCATAACTAGGTTGGTCTGTCTTCCTCATAACTAACGCTATCTTCCTCATAACTAGGTTGGTCTGTCTTCCTCATAACTAACGCTATCTTCCTCATAACTAGGTTGGTCTGTCTTCCTCATAACTAACGCTATCTTCCTCATAACTAGGTTGGTCTGTCTTCCTCATAACTAGGTTGGTCTGTCTTCCTCATAACTAAGGTTGGTCTGTCTTCCTCATAACTAGGTTGGTCTGTCTTCCTCATAACTAAGGTTGGTCTATCTTCCTCATAACTAACAGCGTAGCGAGCAAAAACATCACCAAAAGTCTAATCATTGCATCAAAACATTAAATCTTCACTTTAGCAGGACAAAAGTACGTGGGAGTTAGTCGACTGTTGTGGGCAGCATCCTGCCAAAGGGTCAACCGTTGACCTAGAATGACCTGAAAAAGCCTACCAATCTTCCTGTCCCCAGCAAGAAAGACCAACATTATATCACAACTATTAAAAAAAAAACGAATATTACTCAAAATAACAACATCCTCTATTTAAGGGCTGTGGTAAGGGTTCGAACCTAAGGAGATGCGCCTTAAGTCAATTATACCACGACAGGATCAAAAGAAATATAACCTGTAGAACATACTCTCTATAATCCATACTCTCCACACTGTATCTTTATCTATCCTATTAACGGATACTCCTACCGCAGGTGAGAGTCGAACCCGGGACAGGAAAGAGCACACACACACACCACAATGTAACCTATTCACCACTGCCAGGTTCCTCCCAATGGCTGATACGTTCACGAACCCAATTTATCGGTGGCTTTGATCTTCCTTCTAGTGAGAACCTCGGTCACTTACGACTGGTCTTACGACCTCGACGGGGAGGGGGGGGTTATGGGTTAGGGGGGGAGGGGTTAGGAATTAGGGGGGGGGGTGAATTAGGAGCAAATCAGCCTTGTTGGGTCCCAAACTAGGCGCGGGGTTCCGTTTATATGTACCAATTCTCCTGTTCAGATAGTAGTTTTCGTGACTGTGCACCATAGTACAAAGATTGACTTACTAAGCAATTAGATAGTAGAATTTGGCACTATTCACTTTATAGTGTCCAAAAAAAAAATGACGCTAAAAATAATTAAATATTCCTAGGCCTAGTATAAACGTATGAACCATAATAGGCCTCAAATGTCGTGTATTAGGCCTATGAAGGCTAGGTTAGATTTGCCTATGCAACATAAATAGAAAATCTTTAACCGGTTCGCCCAAATTCAATAGTACAGATTTCTACTTTCTAATTGTGTTGTATGTCAGTATATGTACTATGGTCCTCATCGTTACTATAAGTACTACCAAAACAGGAGGATGGGATGGGTTATATCCACCCCCCCCCCTCTGACTGGAATGGTAGGTAGAGGAAGTGACTACCAGGGCCGGTGTTCGATCCCCGATGGTCCAAGTACCATTACCTGGTAATGTTCCATAAGTCAACACACCTGTTTCCAAACTAGAATTTACCCATATAAGAATCTAAATTTATCCAATATATATATATATATATATATATATATATATATATATATATATATATATATATATATATATATATATATATATATATATATATATATATATATATATATATATATATATATATATATATATATATAAGATATATATACTGGAATATAAGATATATACTGGAATATCTTATATATATATATATATATATATATATATATATATATATATATATATATATATATATATATATATATATATATATATATAAGATATTCCAGTGCCTCAAGAACAGGTTAATACCAGTCAATGACCGTATTTGCCAAGGGGGGATTGGGCCACATGTAATGCCCACCTTAACAACCCAATTCACTCTGTCCTTACACAAAATCATGTTTCTTTTACCCCCACTACAAAGCCACTTAAAGACCACTTTTAGTGAGTATGAATATACATACTACAAGAGGCTTTTCATGTAGAATACATATGTAAAGTATGTGAATCTTATTCAACGAGAAATACGGTATTTGGCAACGTGAGTGATTGGAATACCATTCACTACCACTCACTTATTTGGCAACGTGAGTGATTGGAATGATATTCACTACCACTCACTTATTTGGCAACGTGAGTGATTGGAATGATATTCACTACCACTCACTTATTTGGCAACGTGAGTGATTGGAATGATATTCACTACCACTCACTTATTTGGCAACGTGAGTGATTGGAATGATATTCACTACCACTCACTTATTTGGCAACGTGAGTGATTGGAATGGTATTCACTACCACTCACTTATTTGGCAACGTGAGTGATTGGAATGATATTCACTACCACTCACTTATTTGGCAACGTGAGTGATTGGAATGATATTCACTACCACTCACTTATTTGGCAACGTGAGTGATTGGAATGATATTCACTACCACTCACTTATTTGGCAACGTGAGTGATTGGAATGGTATTCACTACTGCACTGGAGATTAACGGTCACCACAGGTAACGTATTTCACCAGTTCATTACCATATTATTGCGCCTCACACCTCACCTGCCACACCTCACACCTGCCACACCTCACACCTGCCACACCTCACTGCATATTCAACTCTCCTTCACAACCAAAATTTCACAATTTCACACCACGTCGCCGTCTGAAACTGGCCAGAAACTTAGGTGAATGGGGCTGACGCCCTCTCAATCCCACCAATAGCGGCCTCAAGCCTAGCATTCATTAAGGGTCGTTAAGACTTTCTAAACAATCATTCAGGTGGTTCAACCGTCCTGAACAAGGGTAAGACAGCAAGCTTGGTGTTGGGCCTAAGGCCTATTAACCTCTGGAGGGTTAATAACTCAACCACAATTGCTTTACTGACGAAGCAGTAATACAGGATTGACTCACGTCGTAAAACCTTCTCTGATTGATTGCTAAAGATTAAGGCACCCAAAAGGTGGCACGGGCATGAATAACCCGTAAATTGTCTGGATGTTGTCTTAGATTCAGCTACTTCGAACAAAAAGATGCGAGTAGCACGGGCTATGGTGAGCCCGTAGTGGACTTACCTGGCACAGGAGCGGTGCTGGAACTGGTAACTGACTGATGATTGATAAAGATTAAGCCACACACAAGAGGTAGCACGGGCATGAATAGCCCGTAAAGGGACAAATTGACTAGGACGGCAGTCTCTTATAACTCCCCCCCCCCCCTCAGGTTTGAATCTGCCCGCCTCGCTTCGTGATTGGCTCACATTCTCGCCTTTCAATTTCATTGGTGGCGACAACATTGCTCCACAACCTTCGAATTTGGCGCCAATTCACTTCTTTCTAGAATTTTCTCCGCACGTTATAAATGTTAACGGCTCTTCCTCTAAGACTAAGTGCTCCCTGGCTGTGCCAAGCGGCCCCTTGAGCACCAATTTGTGACAGGATTCGAACCCTAACAAGCACTTCTCTCTCGTTCTATGACCAATTCTTCTCTTGAGAGATGAGTTGTTTCAACGTGTTAACAGTATGATATTTAGAGCATCGGAGATTCGAACTCGGACCTCAAAAGTACCAGACATATTTCCACCCAGGTACATAAATATATTTTGGGATATAAATTATTCCTCGGCTTATCCATAACTTATAATCTGAACGATAACAACTGCTTCCATTAACTCGGATTGGACGGTAGAGCGTCGGTCTTGTTTCTTGCAGGTCTCCGTTCAATCCCCAATGCTCCCACTCTATGTGGTTAAGATATCATTCCCTCACTCGTTCCCCGTATCTCACCTCAAGTGATGTAAAGTCATATTGTCTTAGCACTCTCTCCTTATAATTACCTTCCCTTCCCACCAATCAAAACCAATCAATCAAATCAAAATCAATCAATCAAATCAAAATCAATCAAACCAAAATAAAGATTACTCCCATCTAATGGACATATCTAAAGATAACCACTTTAAAAATAGGCTCAGTTAAAAACATAAGCATAGTTAAAAAAATAGGCATAGTTAAAAAAGACATAGAAAATAGCCATAGTTAAAGAAAATAGGCACACTAAAAAAAAAAATTGAAGAACTCAACAAATTGGTATTGTTTGGAACAGAGAGAGTTTTCAGGGGAAATCGCCAAGCCATTACGACTATATAGCACTTGGAAGAGGCCAGGATAAGGATTTGGGATGGGACGGAGGGAAAGGAATGGTGCTTTACCACCTATGGACGCTCGGGGATTGAACGCCGACCTGCATGAAGCGAGACCGTCACTCTCCAGAAGACAGAATGATAATTCAAATAATTTCACGTGGAATCCTCAGTTCCCGTAGCACACCGTAAAAAAAAACGAATGTAAACGTGTAAATCATCCTGTGAAATCATTTACACATATGGAGATTTACAAAAACAGTTCACGACAACTTATGTCTCTTGTAAATATATAACCTTTATAAGCCTTGGAGGAGTAAATACCCCGAGCGTAAACCGTTTGTAAATTGTAAACTGTTTACATAATGTGAATTGTTTAGAGCGGCCGGATTGTGCCGTGAATGTAAACTGTTTATTGAACGTTATTCACCCGAGAGACGCACTAGGCTGTGAATAATATATTAAACAAAGCTAACTATCGACCGTTAAAATTCTCCCTTCCTGGGAAAAAAATTCAGGACTGTCGACCGTTAGATAAATTTAAAAATTTACTGTTGACAGTTAGATAAATTTAAAAATTTATTGTTGACGGTTAGATAAATTTAAAAATTTACTGTTGACAGTTAGATAAATTTAAAAATTTACTGTTGACGGTTAGATAAATTAAACAAAATTACTGTTGACGGTTAGATAAATTTAAAAATTTACTGTTGACGGTTAGATAAATTTTAAAAATTTACTGTTGACGGTTAGATAAATTTTAAAAATTTACTGTTGACAGTTAAATAAAATTTAAAAAATTACTGTTGAAGGTTAGATAAATTAAAAAAATTACTGTTGACGATTAGATAAATTTAAAAATTTACAGTTGACCGTTAAATAAATTTAAAAATTATTTTTAATTTAAAATTTATTGTTACGATATACATTCGCGTAACTCAACAACGCTGTATTGTATAATGTCTCTATTGTTCAATACAGCTGAATAGAGCTATATTCCCTGTAGTCTGTTTTACCTGTATTTACCTGTTTATGATTTCCAGAGTTATTTCACTCCAGCAGACCAACCCCAGTGAACTCATATTAAACAACTATGCAGTTTGCAATATAGAACAAATATGAAGAATGGAATATAGTAAAAGTATGCGATCTGAAATATGTCAGATATATGCATTTTTCAATATCGTACAAATATGCAAAATTAAATAAAATGCAAATGCACTTTCGACAACCTGCATTTGCAATTTGGTTCTTATAAATTAATAAAAAAAAATCAACCCCTGTTGCGGGATTCGAATCTGAGAGATTGGAATAATAAATGAAGTTGAGTTTTGGACAGTATGTTCTCGTTCAATCCGTTCTGTTTATAGTAACGTCGCTTTTCGCCCGTACGCGCTATGGCCAAAGATGGACGTGATTTGAAGTGAAATCGGCTCACGAAAGTGATGTACTGTCCCGTTTTCTGTTTGAGTCGTCCGGCTTACTCGGTTAGGTTAGGAGAGGAAACTTTCAATTATCGTTTTTCATGACGTTTGGAAACTATAGGAGAATTTCCTGCCCTCCTAACCTACCAGAGGACCCTTAACTTACTGTTTTGGAGAAAAAAAATCCAATTTTATTTACATTTTTTTTTTCAAATTGAACCCGTCCTCATCAAGCCCATGTTTAAGAATGATCAACTTAGCCACACAGCTGGTAACGGTCGAACTACCCTACACCAAACTATACATAGAACTTCAATACATATTAATATCCAATTACACGTGAAAAAATGTTTTGTATCACACAATACGTTAAAATGTATGCATGCGCCCTGGCAGCCACTTTAACGATCCTGGCCTGAGGACAACTTGCAATAATTGCCGAACGAACCTGAACAAGTAACATAAGCCTAACTATTCACACAATTCTAGCATAATATATATTTATATTTCAGATTTTTTTTAATACGCAGTTTAAATTTGACGAATATGTCTCTAGGGTCAGCGACTCGAACAAGCATACCAAATGACCGGTTGGTTGTACAACAGCAAGCCAATTCGATGCATATAATTATTTCGTGGCCATTAACTGCCATACGAGGAGCAGATGAGGAAAATTTCCTGAAATATTATTGTGAAAATCACTGACTACTCGATAGAAAACTGCTGATATCTGTTGGGTAGTGGATAGCGCGGTCACTGACTCGCCTTGCTAACCAGAACGACCCGGGTTCGATTCCAGGACAAAGATGGAGGAATTTATAATTTTTTCTTTCTGTTTTTTTTCTTGAGGAAGAGGTAGGAGAGATGTGTAGATGAACTGTGAGAGAGTGAGGACCTATTAGTCTTCAAACAAGAGAAAACAATCAAATTACTTTAGTTGACGATTTAGGCACTCAAAGGCACACTCAAACACACACACACAGAAGAGTTAGGGGGCACATGATCACCACATTCAAGATTCTCAAGGGAATTGACAGGGTTGATAAAGACAGGCTATTTAACACAAGGGGCACACGCACTAGGGGACACAGGTGGAAACTGAGTGCCCAAATGAGCCACAGAGATATTAGAAAGAACTTTTTTAGTGTCAGAGTGGTTGACAAATGAAATGCATTAGGCAGTAATGTGGTGGAGGCTGACTCCATATACAGTTTCAAGTGTAGATATGATAGAACCCAATAGGCTCAGGAATCTGTACACCTGTTGATTGACAGTTGAGAGGCGGGACCAAAGAGCCAGAGCTCATACCCCGCAAGCACAATTAGGTGAGTACACACACAAACACACACAAACACACACACACACACACACACACACACACACACACACACACACACACACACACACACACACACACATAAACACACACACACACACCACACACACACACACACACACACACACACACACACACACACACACACACACACACACACACACATAAACACACACACACACACACACACACACACACACACACACACACACACACACACACACACACACACACACACACACACACACACACACACACGCACCCATCATACGCTATTTCACTGATTTTCCGCATTTCCGTTCATGGAAATTTATTGCCTGTGAATGGGATGTATGTCTGAAAAAACTTTTTGTTTTGTTTTAAATGATTTTATTTTCGACCGCGTCACAATGTAAAAAAAAAAAAATTGTGTAAATTCTTCCTTCTGTCAGCCATTTACTTATATGTAAATCACGAAATTTACAAAACTACGTTTTCAAAAACGTTTGACCAAGAGTATTTATTTACAAAAGTTAGAAAGTCAATAAATGACGAGAAAATTGTCTGTAAATTTTATCGG
Organism: Procambarus clarkii; assembly: GCF_020424385.1. Classification (NCBI taxonomy): domain Eukaryota; kingdom Metazoa; phylum Arthropoda; class Malacostraca; order Decapoda; family Cambaridae; genus Procambarus; species Procambarus clarkii. The sequence goes on from NW_025573083.1 coordinate 13,823, forward strand.
TATTAACTGTTTTTTTTAATGATGTGGGACTTGTTGATAGATTTAAATTGATGTGGGACTTGTTGATAGATAGACTCCATACAAGCGACCCTAAACGATTGAAGGCTGAAAGGCAGAACCCAGGAGCTAAAGTTCAATTTCCTGAAGCAGAGAACGTTCTGCTGTGCATACAATGGAAATACAATTAGAACTCAAGTGAGAGAGAGAGAGAGAGAGAGAGAGAGAGAGAGAGAGAGAGAGAGAGAGAGAGAGAGAGAGAGAGAGAGAGAGAGAGAGAGAGAGAGAGAGACAGAGAGAGAGAGAGAGACAGAGAGGAAATAAACAGAAACAATTCAATAAATCCTTTTTCCCCTGTTCCCTTGATGTATTCCATGGGACCCCCTAATTCCCATTTTCTTTGAACGCTTATTTCAACAGGGTCCTCAACCAGTCTTTTTGGCGCTAAAAATATAAACAAGGGGGATGGTGGTGATAGTTGTGGTGGTAGTAGTGGTGGTGGTAGTGGTGGTAATGGCTCCAGACATGAAATGCTTTCATACTCATTACCAAAAAGCCGCTGTTTGTAATTCTAGCAAACAAGGGATTGGTTGGAGAGTTGGGGGATGATGTGGGGGGGGGGGAGGAAGGGAGGGGTAGGGATTGCGTTTGTGGGATGGGGCGTGTGGGGGGAGGTGGAGTGGGAAGATGGAAGGGTTAGGACAATGATAGGAAAAGTCATTTTTCGATGTTCTGTTCCAATAGGGGAATTGACTGGGGAGGGAAAGAGAGAGAGAGAGAGAGAGAGAGAGAGAGAGAGAGAGAGAGAGAGAGAGAGAGAGAGAGAGAGAGAGAGAGAGAGAGAGAGAGAGAGAGAGAGACAGAGAGAGAGAGAGAGAGAGATTCCACAACTAGGGGGTGACAATTTTAAGAGGCTTCCAAGCCAAACATCATAAAATGAAATAAATGAAAATATATTGGAAAACAAAAGAAAAAAATAGTGTGTTTGTGCTTGAGTGAAACACACACACACACACACACACACACACACACACACACACACACACACACACACACACACACACACACACACACACGCACACACACACACACACACACACACACACACACACACACATACAGGAAGTCTCTAAACTTGCACCAGAAATACCTAAGGAGCTGGAGAATCATCTACCTTCCCCAATGAATAGTTGAGTGAATCAGAAACAACTCCAGCCAATTAAAGCCCACACTTGAAGAACTTACAGGTGTCAGAAGCCACACAGACAGACACATCCTCACAATGGACTACGAGTCATCTGGACCATTCAGGAAATCCATTGTTAAACTCTACATTATCAGCTGAAAAGGAGTTAATTGCCAATGGTCCTTAAACCTCTTATCAAAACTAATGTTACCCGTCTTATATGCTGGAATATCAACGATGGAGAGGAGACATGTTCACAACATACTATATACTTTAATAGAAACTGTGTATGGAGTCAGCCTCCACCACATCACTTCCTAATGCATTCCATTTGTCAACCACTCTGACACTAAAAAAGTTCTTTCTAATATCTCTGTGGCTCATTTGGGCACTCATTTTCCACCTGTGTCCCCTTGTGCGTGTGCCCCTTGTGTTAAATAGCCTGTCTTTATCAACCCGGTCGATTCCCTTGAGAATCTTGAATGTGGTGATCATGTCCCCCTAACTCTTCTGTCTTCCAAAAATAACACTACTCAGCGCAACTATTGCCCAAACGTTTACAAATGAACTTTTGTTCCAAAATGTTCACATTTTGTACTATTCATTTCATTCAACGAAGAACAATCAAACCTAAACTTTTGTAGGCCTAGAATAGCACATGTCCTAAATTAGGCCTAAAATGATGCATATTAGGCCTAAGATTGCCTATTTACACCTAATGCAAATTGGGTTCTGTAGTTTCACTATTCCAATATATTTTATCATGACTTAAAACACTTAGTAGGGCTGACACCTGAGGTGTAGTGAACTCATCTGAACGCTGATGCCTCACGCCAACACCCACAGGCTGTTTGATCAGTTGTACTGGATCTACACACAAAAATGTATACAATCCACCACCACATATTAAAGCTACGATACACTATATATATATATATATATATATATATATATATATATATATATATATATATATATATATAATATATATATATATATATATATATATATATATATATACCTCCCACTCATCAGCTGCAAATATTAATATCACAATTCTAACTCCCTTTGATATAGTCTTTCCTATTGAGCATAAATTGGGCGCTGAAATAGGTAATGTGATTTGCCTCAGTGGAAGCGCAGCTTAGTTCCTCCTCTAATGGGCATTACTGTAATGGTCATGGTTGGAATGGGGCCGCCTATTACACTGTCTTCAATAGTCTCCATCTCCATTAGCTAATTTTTTTACACCTGTGTATTTCTACACCTGAGTATCTTTCAGTGTCATCAGTAATTAATCTACTTCCCGACATTTCCAAAACAAAGAAATGTCTGCGTTTCTGTATATAATATTTCTAATGTTCGAGATAATAATGATGTTATACAATGGGATCGAACTCTCGTTCCTGGATTCCTGGAGAGTCCAGGAACAATTTAAAGGTTAGAATTGGTCATTAAGTAACATTTAAAGTTAGAATTGGTCACTAATTAACATTCAGAATATTTATTTTGCCAATTACGTGAAACGTTGTCAGCCGAGAAGACATTTGCTAAGGATTCACCAGGTTTTATTTTTAGCAGGTTTGTAACAAATGTAACATATGTGGGCTGTAACACATGTTCCCTGCTACACATGTGTCCAACACATATGTTGGAGAAGTTGCTACAAACACTATTATAAGCTAATATCAATTAACTACCTAGTTTAGCTAAGAAATGAACCACCCAATTAGTATTGTGATTACTCCATTATTGTTGAAATTAATTATCTAATTAGCAATTCAATTAGTCACATCTGAGTATCAAAGCAAAAAACATCGAAATATTTGTTTTATTAATTATTTAATTTTTTTTAACATATAATTGCCCATTACACATATAATGGGATAATTCAAATTGGAACTATAATGTAGAGTTCACTGTATGCATGAAATGGGGAAGAAATTTGAAAAAATAATGGATAGTTTAAAAATAATAATATTCACAATTAATGAAACAAATGCAAGCAAGCCTGAACGGTCTCTATTATATTATATTAGCCTCGCTACCATCCTCTTTTGTCCGGTCGTGTTGGTCGAGTGGTTAAGGGATCCTGTACATCAGTTGCAGAGTGCTTCTGGCAGTATGGGTTCGAGTCACTTCTGGGGTGTGAGTTTCCAGTTGCATATATGCCTGGAGACCGTTCAGGCTTGTTCGCGCATATATATATATATATATATATATATATATATATATATATATATATATATATATATATATATATATATATATATATATATATATATATATATATATCATACGTACACACGGTCGGCAAACAAGGTATGGTAGTAACCAATATATCTTTTTTAAAGAATTGTCGAAGAGATTTGTACAGAAAATACAGTTGAACTGGGAGGCGGTAAATAGTGTATTCCCTGACGTAGAATACATTCCCTGACGTAGAATACATTCCCTGACGTAGAATACATTCCCTGAGGCTGAATACATTCCCA
>NW_025573083.1:22500-35903 GCF_020424385.1 Procambarus clarkii
GTTCTTGCCTATCTCTGGGGAACAAACAGAAGATTTTGGGAAATTTCTTGGAATTTTCTCTGGGGATCTGTCTATAGGCAGAAAATTTGGGGGAATTTCTTGGAATTTTCTCTGGGGATCTGTCTATAGGCAGAAGATTTGGGGAAATTCCTTGGAATTTTCTCTGGGGATCCGTCTATAGGCAGAAGATTTGGGGAAATTCCTTGGAATTTTCTCTGGGGATCCGTCTATAGGCAGACGATTTGGGGGAATTCCTTGGAATTTTCTCTGGGGATCCGTCTATAGGCAGAAGATTTTTGGGGAATTCCTTGGAATTTTCTCTGGGGGTCTGTCTATAGGCAGAAGATTTGGGGAATTTCTTGGAATTTTCTGTGTGGAAATATAGAAGAAGAAGTTCTGTAATCACCGACAATAGTGTTCTCTCTCAGGGGCTGAAGGGGTTCTCCTGAACCCCCCTCCCTTCAGGGGGTTCTGAAAGGGGGGGGGGGTTCCTGCCTTATCCTACAATTTTTGAAGCAGTCACCCCACTTCTCAGGGGTGACATTAATAAACATGACAAAAGAAGTTTCCGTGAAATAAAGAACAATTAGAACATGATGAAAATGAGATGAAAGAAGATGTAGATAAGGAGACGAAGATAAACAAGAAGAGAGATAAGGAGAGAACACGACCAAACAGGAGGAGAAAGAGGAGAAGATAACGGCACTGTTAGAAAACGGAGAAATCTAAACTTTTTCTAAACGACTTTAAATTATGAAGTAAAAAAACAGAAGAAAACTGCTTCCTAAAGAGCAGCATAACTTCTTGGTGGAGAAGCTGGCTCTTGGGAACGTTTCAGGGGTTGAAGCTGGCTCTTGGGAACGTTTCAGGGGTTGAAGCTGGCTCTTGGGAACGTTTCAGGGGTTGAAGCTGTCTCTTGGAAACGTTTCAGGGGTTGAAGATGCCTCTTGGGAACGTTTCAGGGGTTGAAGCTGGCTCTTGGGAACGTTTCAGGGGTTGAAGCTGGCTCTTGGGAACGTTTCAGGGGTTGAAGCTGGCTCTTGGGAACGTTTCATGGGTTGAAGCTGTCTCTTGGAAACGTTTCAGGGGTTGAAGCTGGCTCTTGGAAACGTTTCAGGGGTTGAAGCTGGCTCTTGGGAACGTTTCAGGGGTTGAAGCTGTCTCTTGGAAACGTTTCAGGGGTTGAAGCTGGCTCTTGGAAACGTTTCAGGGGTTGAAGCTGGCTCTTGGAAACGTTTCAGGGGTTGAAGCTGGCTCTTGGGAACGTTTCAGGGGTTGAAGCTGGCTCTTGGAAACGTTTCAGGGGTTGAAGCTGGCTCTTGGGAACGTTTCAGGGGTTGAAGCTGGCTCTTGGAAACGTTTCAGTGGTTGAAGCTGCCTCTTGGAAACGTTTCAGGGGTTGAAGCTGCCTCTTGGAAACGTTTCAGTAGTTGAAGCTGTCTCTTGGAAACGTTTCAGGGGTTGAAGCTGTCTCTTGGAAACGTTTCAGGGGTTGAAGCTGCCTCTTGGAAACGTTTCAGTAGTTGAAGCTGCCTCTTGGAAACGTTTCAGGGGTTGAAGCTGCCTCTTGGGAACGTTTCAGGGGTTGAAGCTGCCTCTTGGGAACGTTTCAGGGGTTGAAGCTGTCTCTTGGGAACGTTTCAGGGGTTGAAGCTGCCTCTTGGGAACGTTTCAGGGGTTGAAGCTGCCTCTTGGGAACGTTTCAGGGGTTGAAGCTGTCTCTTGGGAACGTTTCAGGGGTTGAAGCTGCCTTTTGGGAACGTTTCAGGGGTTGAAGCTGCCTCTTGGGAACGTTTCAGGGGTTGAAGCTGTCTCTTGGGAACGTTTCAGGGGTTGAAGCTGGCTCTTGGGAACGTTTCAGGGGTTGAAGCTGGCTCTTGGGAACGTTTCAGGGGTTGAAGCTGTCTCTTGGGAACGTTTCAGGGGTTGAAGCTGCCTCTTGGGAACGTTTCAGGGGTTGAAGCTGTCTCTTGGAAACGTTTCAGTGGTTGAAGCTGTCTCTTGGAAACGTTTCAGGGGTTGAAGCTGCCTCTTGGAAACGTTTCAGGGGTTGAAGCTGCCTCTTGGGAACGTTTCAGGGGTTGAAGCTGCCTCGTAGGAACGTTTCAGGGGTTGAAGCTGTCTCTTGGAAACGTTTCAGGGGTTGAAGCTGTCTCTTGGAAACGTTTCAGGGGTTGAAGCTGTCTCTTGGAAACGTTTCAGTAGTTGAAGCTGTCTCTTGGAAACGTTTCAGGGGTTGAAGCTGTCTCTTGGGAACGTTTCATGATCAGAGGTTGAAGACACCTCTTTTGAACGTTTCTAGGACCTACTAAAACGTTTTCAAGACGTTTTGAAAACGTTTCAGTAGTAGTGAACACTCCTATTTAAACGTCCCCCCCTCCCCCTCGTAGCCTGGTGGATAGCGCGCAGGACTCGTAATTGTGTGGCGCGGGTTCGATTCCCGCACGAGGCAGAAACAAATGGGCAAAGTTTCTTTCACCCTGAATGCCCCTGTTACCTAGCAGTAAATAGGTACCTGGGAGTTAGTCAGCTGTCACGGGCTGCTTCCTGGGGGTGGAGGCCTGGTTGAGGACCGGGCCGCGGGGACACTAAAGCCCCGAAATCATCTCAAGATAACCTCCTCCCCTCCATATTGTTTATTTTGTTCACTGTTCACCGCGATGAACATTGTTCATGCAGCGTAACCAGGGGCCTGACAGCTGAGTAGACAGCGCTTCGGATTCGTAGTCCTGAGGTTCCGGGTTCGATCCCCGGTGCAGGCGGAGACAAAAATTGGGCAGAGTTCCTTTCACCCTGATGCGCCTGTTCAGGTAGCAGTAAATAGGTACCAGGGAGTTAGACAGCTGCTACGGGCTGCTTCCTGGGGGTGGAGGCTTGGTCGAAGACCGGGCCGCGGGGACGCTAAGCCCCGAAATCATCTCAAGATAAGCCCGTTCTTTCCGTCTGCCACTCCGTAAACGTAAAGCATTACACCTGGGATGCTCTCGGACGTAAGTTCGAATCCTCGTCACGGCCCTTGTGGATTTGTTCTAAAAATCCTCTTGTTTAACGTCCTCTTGTATATAATATCCTCTATCCTCCGTAACAATTACGACTGTTTTCCCATAACCAGAAACGCATGAACCCTAGGCAACCCACCTAACCTATCGAGCTTGATGCATAGAAAACGTTAACAATCCCAGGTTTGAATTTAAAGAAAACGTCAGACTTTTGACGGATCTATCTCTTGAGGTCATCTTGAGATGATTTCGGGGTTTTAGTGTCCCCGCGGCCCGGTCCTCGACCAGGCCTCCACCCCCAGGAAGCAGCCCGTGACACCTGACTAACACCCAGGTACCTATTTTACTGCTAGGTAACAGGGGCATAGGGTGAAAGAAACTCTGCCCATTGTTTCTCGCCGGCGCCCGGGATCGAACCCGGGACCACAGGATCATAAGTCCAGCGTGCTGTCCGCTCGGCCAACCGGCTCCCGGATTGGTCAATTAATTGAGACGACTTGGATAGGAGAACAATAGGAGCGTTGTTCTTGTTCAACCAAGCTGTGTGTTCACCAAGGGGCCTCGTAGCCTGGAAAGGGGCCTCGTAGCCTGGTGGATAGCGCGCAGGACTCGTAATTCTGTGGCGCGGGTTCGATTCCCGCACGAGGCAGAAACAAATGGGCAAAGTTTCTTTCACCCTGAATGCCCCTGTTACCTAGCAGTAAATAGGTACCTGGGAGTTAGTCAGCTGTCACGGGCTGCTTCCTGGGGGTGGAGGCCTGGTCGAGGACCGGGCCGCGGGGACACTAAAGCCCCGAAATCATCTCAAGATCTCAAGATAGATAACCATATGGACTGTTGCCCCATATTTTGTAATATTTTTGTAATATTTCATACAATTCTGTATTATTTTGACACTATTTGTGTATTATTTTGTATTACGTTATTCTATTTTATACAATTTGGTGCTTTTTGTATTTTTTGTATGGTACTTTTTTTTTTATTTTTGTACAATTCTGTATTTCTTTGTACAATTCTGTACAATGCTGTACTATTGAAATTATAAATAGTTGAGAAAGTCTAACCTAACTAAGCCTAATGCAAGCACTCCTAGGCCTAATATAAAAAATCTTAGGCCTAATGTAAGGAGCCATTGGCTTGATATAAGTAACCTTTAGGCCTAACCAAAGTAATTATCAAATCAGACACCAATCCACACTACGCAGCTTTAGCCCTAATAAAAACTAAGCCTAAAATAAACCTTAGGCCTAATAAAATAAACTCTAGGTTTAATATAAGGAATATGTTATAAGGAAGCTTTGCTAAGAATATAAAATATATATGAGGAAGTGGGAGATTCGCTACTTGGAACAAAAAGTTCCAAGTAGCACGGGCTATGGCGAGCCCGTAGTGCCTTATATATACGAGGAGGTGGAGAGAGGTCACAGGTGATTGAAGGAGACGATCCTTCACTCACTTTCAACCTAATCCTGAATGATATATACAGGCAACAGCTCGAATCCTTCCTTCTAGGGTTTAGCAAAATTCCATACATTTCTTCCAGCCTAGAACCCATCCCCTTCCAGTTGGCAATTTTTTTTTGTCCTACTCGGCTAAAAAACTTGTATCATTGACTACGTTAAAACTTCACATTAAATGCATCAACTTCTCGCCCGACAAGTAAGACAACAACAACAACATTTAATAACGAAAGAAAACGCAGTGTTACCGCTCGCAGAAAACGGGAACGATTACAGAAAACCGTAAATACGCTCAAAGAAAATGGTAACTGCTCAAAGAAAACTGGTAGTGCTCACAGAAAACTGGAACAACACTCAAAGAAAACTGGAACAAAGCTCACAGAAAACAGGAAATGTAACAGGAACAATCATTTTTTTTTTCTTTCATCGTTTATTTCCTTGTCTACTTTTTCCAAAGCATCGCATTTCATATCCTAACTGAAGCAATTTGACACCAGAGGAAAAAATCCCCCGTTTTTATATATATTTTTTTTGGTTTTAGGAGTATTGTTGTGGTGGAAACTATTGTTATGGGCTCGTTAGCACTTTTGTAACTGTGGAAGAGAGAGAGAGAGAGAGAGAGAGAGAGAGAGAGAGAGAGAGAGAGAGAGAGAAAAGAAAACGGAAGGCTCTCTACCCACTCCTCACTTCCCCTTCGTGAACACAGAAACCAGAGCAATTTCAGGCCATACTTAAAAAAAACAAAACCGTGTAGATGAAACTAAATTATGAGTACTGGAGATAATGTTACTATTACTACCAATTACCCTGATCGCTACCGCCGCTTGAACGAGGCAGTTAGTCCCAGGCCTGCCTTTACTTCCCCTTGTTCTCTCGTGCTGAACGCCAAGGCCCGCGATATTCTCTAGTCCCCATAACTTTGTTTCTAGAAATAGAAATATTAGAAGGATATACACATAAGACACGTATATCCAGCATATATACACTATGAGAGTATATTTTAGTCCTGGGTATAGTTCAGGACTTTAATATACTTGTGAGTTAGACAATATGCTATTGAATCGGCCTTAAAACCCCAGATGCTGATAGACTTTAAGTCCAACACCATTGGAAAATAAGAGATAGACCACATCGAATTGAATAGGTGACTGTATTACACACAGAAATCACAATAGCGTGATGCATCAAATGAACAAATCCACAAGGGCCGTGACGAGGATTCGAACCTGCGTCCGAGAACATCCCAAGTGTAAGGATATACAGCTTAAGAGAGCTGAAGACCGCTTGGTTTTAAAACGCTATATAAACGTTTATAACATATTCTTGCTACTTTAACGTATTAAAAATAGTGTAAACGTTGTACATCTACTGGGTAAAAAACAAAGGTTTTGGGTAGATTAAGTAGATTAAATCGTCTAATATGTAAATTACTTACACATATCTTGACCAGTTTGTATGTAAAGATGAGGATACTTCTATTTAAAATCACTGTACGTCTGTTTTAATACATATCCATGTAAGTACATATATGTATCTTTGGATACACATCCATGTCAATACGGAACCACAAGTTAGGATACATATTCATATGTATGCAGATATGTAATTGACTTCATTTCATTCAGTATTTTCCCCAGAAGAGCTAGGGCATCAAATATAAAAGTTTTAATTTGGCTGAAATAAGAAACACAGAGAGAGAGAGAGAGAGAGAGAGAGGAGAGAGAGAGAGAGAGAGAGAGAGAGAGAGAGAGAGAGAGAGAGAGAGAGAGAGAGAGAGAGAGAGTACCAGTCCTCTTTGGTACAGTAACCACAGAACAATGGTACCAGTAGTAGATGGTACTGGAATGGTTCCAGGGAGTGAAATCATTTCCTAAAATGGAATCGTCCCTTCCAATGTCAGGATCCCCTTCCAACGGCAAAACATTCATGTCTTCTGTGTGTAGTGTGCAATGGAGCCCCAACATGGCGGAAAATAGAGGTAGGGAGGGCATTTGGGCACGTTCCGTAGGTTTAGTGAATGGTTCTGTACATTGACTCTTGCAGTCAGTGTGTTGTGTGTGTGTGTGTGTGTGTGTGTGTGTGTGTGTGTGTGTGTGTGTGGTGTGTGTGTGTGTGTGTGTGTGTGTGTGTGTGAACTAAATATGGTGACGTAATTAATTAACCACTGAGACTATGTATAAAATAAGCCTTAACTACCTTCCTTTCTCTTTCATTCCAATGGATTAATTCTCATAGATTTAAGGATTTTATATGTAGTGATCATGTCGCCTATACCTTTCTGATTTCCAGCGTGATATAACTCTGATAGAGCACACCTCAGAACTTCACCTCAGAACTTCCTCTAATTTTCCTCTGTGCTCTATAGGCGAGGGTTCCATAGTGGGGCTTCATATTCTAGTATTTGTCTAACATACGTTGTGAATGTCCAGCTTCATGAAAGCAAACCGAATATCATTGCATACGCTGTTGATATTATCCAGTTAATGTGTGCCTCTGGTTACAACCTTCGAGTTATGTTGAGTTTTATATTTGTTTTCCTTTCTGATTCAGATATGTGTATTTCTAGTATACCATTCTGTCCCTACGGCCCTTTTACCCCTGTTCCCTAGCCATCACCTTGCAGTTGCCTGAATTAAAGTCTAGTAGCCATTTTCAGACCATCTCTCTAGTTTGCCCTAATCTCCCTGGAGGATAATACTCTCTATTTTCTGACTAAATAGATAAATATTTCTGTCTCTTGCTATTACTTTTTCTTTCCAGATGGACAGATATCTCTCACACAGTTCAGATCTCTTCCAGTTAGTCCTGAGCGCCTGTCAAGCTCTCTCTGGTAGTGCTGGAAGCATGGAATCTATCTCCAATCTCTCTCTGGTAGTGCTGGAAGCAGGAATCTATCTCCAATCTCTCCCTGCTGTTCTGGAAGCAGGGAATCTATCTCCAATTTCTCCCTGCGGTTCTGGAAGCAGGGAATCTATCTCCAATCTCTCCCTAGCAGTGCTGGAAGCAGGGAATCTATCTCCAATCACTCCCTGGCAGTTTTGGAAGCAGGGAATCTATCTCCAATCTCTCCCTGGTAGTGCTGGAAGCAGGGAATCTATCTCCAATCTCTCCCTGCTGTTCTGGAAGCAGGGAATCTATCTCCAATTTCTCCCTGCGGTTCTGGAAGCAGGGAATCTATCTCCAATCTCTCCCTAGCAGTGCTGGAAGCAGGGAATCTATCTCCAATCACTCCCTGGCAGTTTTGGAAGCAGGGAATCTATCTCCAATCTCTCCCTGGTAGTTCTGGAAGCTTGGAATCTATCTCCAATCTCTCTCTGGTAGTGCTGGAAGCAGGGAATCTATCTCCAATCTCTCCCTGGCAATTCTGGAAGCAGGGAATCTATCTCCAATCTCTCCCTGCGGTTCTGGAAGCAGGGAATCTATCTGCAATCTCTCCCCTAGCAGTGCTGGAAGCAGGGAATCTATCTCCAATCACTCCCTGGCAGTTTTGGAAACAGGGAATCTATCTCCAATCACTCCCTGGCAGTTCTGGAAGCTTGGAATCTATCTCCAATCTCTCCCTGCTGTTCTAAAAGCAGTTTTTCTGACTGTTCTTGTTCTTCCTTTTCTTCTCCTTTATTTTCAAAGTTTTGTGTTCCTTGGGCACTTCACACTAGAGTTTCATACTCTAGGGCCTGAATTTCGCTTAATCGAAGACACTGAAAGCTATTCTGATCTTCATTAGTCTCGCATACGCCGCTGATGTGACTCCATTCTTGTGTGTATACTACCTGAAACCAAAAGGGGTTCTCCGGCTCTCTATCGCTGCGAGTTTACTGCTGGTTGATTTGATTGATTGATGAATCAACTCAGAACACTCTATGGACTGTGGAATACGTGGGACTAATAGATTGTTTCAGGCCTAGTTTTTTTTGGGTATATAAAACCTAAGTTTAAATGCGAAAAAACATTTGAAGAATTAGAGAATACTGAAGGCGTTTTCTAATAATATATATATATATATATATATATATATATATATATATATATATATATATATATATATATATAATGGTAACGACCAGAAGACTCACTGTAAGCAGGGAACACTGTATCGTTGAATTACACGTGGTTTGAAAGGTAATTTTATTTTAATGTGGTCGTCGTATATAAGGAACTGCTGCCACCAATTTCAACGACTCGGGATGGTAGTTTACACGTGCGGGGAATGGCTGTTTGCTCTCCAGAGATATTGGAAGCTGTAATACTTCAATAATACACATATTAATGTGTATAGTAAACATATAATAATGGGTAGTGTCTTCAGCAATGTCGTTTCGAATTGTGGGGGGGGGAAAGAGAGAGAGAGAGAGAGAGAGAGAGAGAGAGAGAGAGAGAGAGAGAGAGAGAGAGAGAGAGAGAGAGAGAGAGAGAGAGAGAGAGAGAGAGAGTGAGAGAGAGTGAGAGAGACAGACAGACAGTCAGAGACGAACATAGACACAGAAAGTTGCACAGATTATTACGAAACAAACAAAGAACACAACAAAATAACTCCCCAATATGATAGAAAACAGAACACAGGAATAAGGAATAACCACGAAATAAATAATAAAACAAACCAATAAAGAGTTAAGAGGTAAACGGACAAAAGGCTGAAAGAATAAAAGGATAACGACACAGAGTGATAAATAGGGAGATAAAGTGAAGAACCAGGAATCAAAGTGTACCGTATGAGAAGGGTATGAAAGACAAGATAATTACCTACCTGGTAATTACCTACCTGGTAATTACCTACCTGGTAATTACCTACCTGGTAATTACCTACCTGGTAATTACCTACCTGCCTCTCACATGATGCCTTGGATAATGATGTCATTTATGCCTCTAACAATCCCTTCCTCCTCCTCCTCCTCCTCCTCCTCCCTCGGCCGAGCGAACAGCACGCTGGACTTGTGATCCTGTGGTCCCGGGTTCGATCCCAGGCGCCGGCGAGAAACAATGGGCAGAGTTTCTTTCACCCTATGCCCCTGTTACCTAGCAGTAAAATAGGTACCTGGGTGTTAGTCAGCTGTCACGGGCTGCTTCCTGGGGGTGGAGGCCTGGTCGAAAACCAGGCCGCGGGGACACTAAAGCCCCGAAATCATCTTAAGATATCCTCAAGATGGTCGCTATATGAAGGTACAACAGAGAGACAATGGTCGCTATATGAAGGTACAACAGAGAGACAACGGTCGCTATATGAAGATACAACAGAGAGACAACGGTCGATATATGAAGGTACAACAGAGAGACAACGGTCGCTATATGAAGGTACAACAGAGAGACAATGGTCGCTATATGAAGATACAACAGAGAGACAATGGTCGCTATATGAAGATACAACAGAGAGACAATGGTCGCTATATGAAGATACAACAGAGAGACAACGGTCGCTATATGAAGGTACAACAGACAACGGTCGCTATATGAAGATACAACAGACAACGGTCGCTATACGGAGATACAACAGACAACGGTTGCTATATGAAGATACAACAGAGAGACAACGGTCGCTATATGAAGATACAACAGAGAGACAACGGTCGCTATATGAAGATACAACAGAGAGACAACGGTCGCTATATGAAGGTACAACAGAGAGACAATGGTCGCTATATGAAGATACAACAGAGAGACAATGGTCGCTATATGAAGATACAACAGAGAGACAATGGTCGCTATATGAAGGTACAACAGACAACGGTCGCTATACGGAGATACAAAACGGATAATTAGCCTCAAAATTGAACAACGAGGTGATTGGTGATAATTATCAGAGCCATTGACACACTGAACAAGGCAATTAGAGAGGGAAGGGGCCCAAGAGGGGTGTACATCCTTGCTAACAACCGGACTCACAGATATAGTGTGATCCAGTAGTCTGTAGTTGCCCAAAGAGGGTCGTTCGTGAGATAGACAGACAGGTAGATATAGAACAAGAGAGACAGACAGACAGGCAGATATAGAACAAGAGAGACAGACAGACAGGCAGATATAGAACAAGAGAGACAGACAGACAGGCAGATATAGAACAAGAGAGACAGACAGACAGGCAGATATAGAACAAGAGAGACAGACAGACAGGCAGATATAGAAAAAGAGAGACAGACAGACAGGCAGATATAGAACAAGAGAGACAGACAGACAGGCAGATATAGAACAAGAGAGACAGACAGACAGGCAGATACAGAACAAGAGAGACAGACAGACAGGCAGATATAGAACAAGAGAGACAGACAGACAGGCAGATATAGAACAAGAGAGACAGACAGACAATAATAGAGACAGTATGATAGGGAAGACAGACAGACATTAAATAACAATAAAAAATGTCCACATTTAAAACTATTCTTAACTGATACAAGGAATACACAATACATGCACTGAATACATGTATCTTATGTATTCTATTGATATCTTAATACAGCCGTTGTATAGAGAAGATAAAGAGGAGAAATGGAAGGAACAGGAGAAACAGGAAGAAAGGAAATATGAGATAGAGTAAGAACTACTAAGAAAATAATCCCCTAGTACTCAGAGAGCCCAAGTACTCATAGAGTCCAAGTACTCATAGAGCCCAAGTACTCATAGAGCCCAAGTACTCATAGAGCCCAAGTACTCATAGAGTCCAAGTACTCATAGAGTCCAAGTACTCATAGAGCCCAAGTACTCATAGAGCCCAAGTACTCATAGAGCCCAAGTACCATAGAGTCTAAGTACTCAGAGAGCCCAAGTACTCATAGAGTCCAAGTACTCATAGAGCCCAGTACTCATAGAGCCCAAGTACTCATAGAGTCCAAGTACTCATAGAGCCCAAGTACTCATAGAGCCCAAGTACTCATAGAGCCCAAGTACTCATAGAGTCCAAGTACTCATAGAGCCCAAGTACTCATAGAGCCCAAGTACTCATAGAGTCCAAGTACTCATAGAGCCCAAGTACTCATAGAGCCCAAGTACTCATAGAGCCCAAGTACTCATAGAGCCCAAGTACTCATAGAGTCCAAGTACTCATAGAGCCCAAGTACTCATAGAGTCCAAGTACTCATAGAGTCCAAGTACTCATAGAGTCCAAGTACTCATAGAGTCCAAGTACTCATAGAGTCCAAGTACTCATAGAGCCCAAGTACTCATAGAGCCCAAGTACTCATAGAGTCCAAGTACTCATAGAGCCCAAGTACTCATAGAGCCCAAGTACTCATAGAGTCCAAGTACTCAGAGAGCCCAAGTACTCATAGAGTCCAAGTACTCATAGAGTCCAAGTACTCATAGAGTCCAAGTACTCATAGAGCCCAAGTACTCATAGAGTCCAAGTACTCATAGAGCCCAAGTACTCATAGAGCCCAAGTACTCATAGAGTCCAAGTACTCATAGAGCCCAAGTACTCATAGAGTCCAAGTACTCATAGAGTCCAAGTACTCATAGAGCCCAAGTACTCATAGAGCCCAAGTACTCATAGAGTCCAAGTACTCAGAGTCCAAGTACTCATAGAGTCCAAGTACTCATAGAGTCCAAGTACTCATAGAGCCCAAGTACTCATAGAGCCCAAGTACTCATAGAGTCTAAGTACTCATAGAGCCCAAGTACTCATAGAGCCCAAGTACTCATAGAGCCCAAGTACTCATAGAGCCCAAGTACTCATAGAGCCCAAGTACTCATAGAGCCCAAGTACTCATAGAGTCCAAGTACTCATAGAGCCCAAGTACTCATAGAGCCCAAGTACTCATAGAGTCCAAGTACTCATAGAGCCCAAGTACTCATAGAGCCCAAGTACTCATAGAGCCCAAGTACTCATAGAGCCCAAGTACTCATAGAGTCCAAGTACTCATAGAGTCCAAGTACTCATAGAGCCCAAGTACTCATAGAGCCCAAGTACTCATAGAGTCTAAGTACTCATAGAGCCCAAGTACTCATAGAGCCCAAGTACTCATAGAGCCCAAGTACTCATAGAGCCCAAGTACTCATAGAGCCAAGTACTCATAGAGCCCAAGTACTCATAGAGTCCAAGTACTCATAGAGCCCAAGTACTCATAGAGCCCAAGTACTCATAGAGTCCAAGTACTCATAGAGTCCAAGTACTCATAGAGTCCAAGTACTCATAGAGTCCAAGTACTCATAGAGTCCAAGTACTCATAGAGTCCAAGTACTCATAGAGCCCAAGTACTCATAGAGCCCAAGTACTCATAGAGTCCAAGTACTCATAGAAACCAAGTACTCATAGAGCCCAAGTACTCATAGACCCCAAGTACTCATAGAGCCCAAGTACTCATAGAGCCCAAGTACTCATAGAGCCCAAGTACTCATAGAGTCTAAGTACTCATAGAGACTATCTCATAAACTGGTGTGAACTGCGACATCTCTCATAGCAAAATACTCACAATTAATACTCACGAATACTTCCAGGATGGGTCCTGAGTATATGTGGGCTCTGAATATTGTACTGCCGTGGCTAGTGTTTAATTACAATTATATTAATTACTTAGTGTGTGTGGTGTGTGTGTGTGTGTGTGTGTGTGTGTGTGTGTGTGTGCATGTGGGAAATGGCTACAGCTCCTTAGGTCCGCCTCTTGGCTATAGGTGGAGG
Source organism: Procambarus clarkii (assembly GCF_020424385.1). Classification (NCBI taxonomy): domain Eukaryota; kingdom Metazoa; phylum Arthropoda; class Malacostraca; order Decapoda; family Cambaridae; genus Procambarus; species Procambarus clarkii. The sequence continues at coordinate 35,559 of NW_025573083.1, forward strand.
GCTGTGATGACTCCATGGTGTGTGTGTGTGTGTGTGTGTGTGTGTGTGTGTGTGTGTGTGTGTGTGTGTGGGTGTGGTGTGTGTGTGTGTGTGTGTACTCACCTATTTGTGCTCTTCTATTTGTGCTTGCGGGGCTTGAGCTTTGGCTCTTTGGTCCCGCCTGTCAACTGTGGCTGTGTGTGTGTGTGTGTGTGTGTGTGTGTGTATGTGCGCGTGTGTGTGTGTGTGTGCGCGTGCGTGTGTGTGTGTGTGTGTGCGCGTGCGTGTGTGTGTGTGTGTGCTCAAGGCGATCAAGTGCAACAAGTCAATTTTGATTATTAGAACACAAATCCCGGTCATGTAGTA
>NW_025573086.1:0-14748 GCF_020424385.1 Procambarus clarkii
GCGGCTGCAGGAACTGAACCTTACGACACTAGAGAAAAGAAGGGAGAGAGGAGATATGATAGGGACATATAAAATACTCAGGGGAATTGACAAAGTGGAAATAGATCAAATGTTCACACGTAATAATAACAGAACGAGGGGACATGGGTGGAAACTGGAAACTCAGATGAGTCACAGAGATGTTAGAAAGTTTTCTTTTAGCGTGAGAGTAGTAGAAAAATGGAATGCACTTGGGGAACAGGTTGTGGAAGCAAATACTATTCATACTTTTAAAACTAGGTATGATAGGGAAATGGGACAGGAGTCATTGTAGCTAGAAAGGCGGGAAACAACCGATTGCTGGAAAGGCGGGATCCAAGAGTCAATGCTCGATCCTGCAAGCACAAATAGGTGAATAGGTGAGTACACACACACACACACACACACCACACACACACACACACACACACACACACACACACACACACACACACACAACACACAGTCCCAGAGACAAGAGGAGAACCCAAAACCAGCATCCCAGCAACACCAGAGGGGAGGGCAACACCACCTCACCCCCCTCTCACATAGAAACGCTCCCCCCCCCTCACCCTACTCTCCCCCACCCAACCACCCCATTCTGACTCTGACACCCCTTCCCCATTCCCATCATGTCCCCCCTCCCACATTTTTCCCCCTGTCTCCCCTCCCCCTTCATCCCATATCCTCCCTATCCCTCCTCCCCCTCACCCCGTATCCTCCATGTCCCCCCTATCTCCTTAACCCACACCCTACCTGTCCCTTCTTCCCTGAAACCCCCACCCCTCACCCCAAACTCCTCTGAGACCCTGCAAACCACCTCACAGATCTTTTCACCCATGGAAAAGCTTCCTACACCAGCAGAATGCTCGCCAAGAAAGGGACAAGAAAATGAACAGAAGAAAGTGAGCTTCAAGGCAATGTACACTAACATAGGTGGGATTACAAATAAAACAAGTGAACTCGGAGAATGGGCACTAGAAGAAAACCCAGACATAATAGCACTCACAGAAACAAAGCTAACAAAAATCATAACAAATGCAGTGTTTCCAAAGGGCTGCTATGTAGTGAAGATAGAGAGAGAAGGGAGAGGAGGTGGTGGTGTGGCTTTGCTACTTAGAGAAGGTTGGAGTTTCGAAGAGATGGAAATTCAGAACTGTAAAGGTTTCAGTGATTACATATCAGGAACCATAGTAACTGGGACAGAAAATTATAATAGTATTCATATATAACCCCCCACCGAATGACAGAAGACCCAGACAGGAATATGATAGAAACAACTTGGCCACCATCAATATAGTTGAGCAGCAGCTTCTGGGCTAGCAGGAACGGATCCAGACTTCTAATCATGGGAGACTTCAACCATCGGAAGATAGATTAGGGGAACAGAGACACACATGGAGGCCCAGACACATGGAGAGCTAAGCTGCTGGATGTGGCAACAAGAAACTTTCTAAGTCAACACATCAAGGGACCGACAAGAATGAGAGGAGGGGATGAACCAGCCTTGCTTGATCTGATATTTACCCTAAATGAGTCGGATATAAGGGAAGTTAAGTTGGAAGCCCCATTGGGAATGAGTGATCATAGTGTATTGAGCTTTGAGTACCTGGTTGAGCTGGGAATTATCACCCCTAAAAAAGAACTGGGAACCAAGAGGCTGGCGTACCGAAAGGGAAACTATAATGAGATGAATAAATTCCTATGGGATATACATTGGGACACAGAACTCGGAACCAAGTCCGTACAAGACATGATGGACTATGTCACCCAAAAATGTCAGGAGGCTGTAAGCAGGTTTGTCCCAGCCCGACAGGAAAAAACAGAGAAGCAAAGGAAGAATCCGTGGTTTAATAGGGAATGTATGAAAGCAAAGGAGCTGAACAAAAGGGCATGGAGGAACTTCCGTAATAACAGAACACCAGAAAGTAGAGAGAGATACCAGAGAACCAGGAACGAGTTTGTCAGTGTGAGAAGAGCAGCTGAGAATAGGTATGAAAATGATATAGCTAATAAAGCCGAGACCGAACCAAAGCTACTACACAGTCACATCAGGAGGAAGACAACAGTGAAGGAACAGGTGATGAAACTTAGGGTGGGCGAGGACAGGTACACAAAGAATGACAAAGAGGTGTGTGAAGAACTCAACAAAAGGTTCCATGAGGCTTTTACAATAGAACAGGGAGATGTCACGGTGCTAGAAGAGGTGGCAGCAAACCAGGTGACCTTGGATAGGTTCGAAATTACAAGAGATGAGGTCAAGAAGCACCTATTGGAGCTGGTTGTGAGAAAAGCTGTTGGGCCGAACGGAATCTCGCCATGGGTATTGAAAGAGTCTGCAGGAGCACTTTGCTTACCACTCTCCATAGTGTATAGAAGGTCACTGGAAACGGAGGACCTACCAGAAATATGGAAGACTGCTAATGTAGTACCAATATACAAAAAGGGTGACAGACAAGAGACACTGAACTACAGGCCAGTGTCCTTAACTTGTATACCATGCAAGGTGATGGAGAAGATTGTGAGAAAAAACCTAGTAACACATCTGGAGAGAAGAGACTTCGTGACAACCCATCAACATGGGTTCAGGGAGGGTAAATCTTGCCTTACAGGCTTGAGAGAATTCTACGATCAGGTGACAAAGATTAAGCAAGAAAGAGAAGGCTAGGCGGACTGCATTTTTTTTTTACTGTCGGAAAGCCTTTGATACAGTACCCCATAAACGGTTGATGCATAAGCTGGAGAAACAGGCAGGAGTAACTGGTAGGGCGCTCCAGTGGATAAGGGAGTACCTAAGCAATAGGAAGCAGAGAGTTACAGTGAGGAGTGAGATCTCAGACTGGCGTGAAGTCACCAGTGGAGTCCCACAGGGCTCTGTACTTGGACCTATCCTGTTTCTGATATACACGAATGATCTCCCAGAGGGTATAGACTCATTCTTCTCAATGTTTGCGGACGATGCCAAAATTATGAGAAGGATTAAGACAGAGGAGGACAGCTTGAGGCTTCAAGAAGACTTGGACAAGCTGCAGGAATGGTCGAACAAATGGCTGTTAGAGTTTAACCCAAGCAAATGTAATGTAATGAAGATAGGGGTAGGAAGCAGGAGACCAGATACAAGGTACCATTTGGGAGATGAAATACTTCAAGAGTCAGAGAGAGAGAAAGACCTGGGGGTTGATATCACGCCAGACCTGTCCCCTGAAGCTCATATCATGAGGATAACATCAGCAGCATATGCCAGGTTAGCTAACATAAGAACGGCCTTTAGAAACTTGTGTAAGGAATCTTTCAGAACATTATATACCACATATGTCAGACCAATCCTGGAGTATGCGGCTCCAGCATGGAGTAAATATCTAGTAAAGGATACGACTAAACTGGAAAAGGTTCAAAGGTTTGCCACCAGACTAGTACCCGAGCTGAGAGGTATGAGCTACGAGGAGAGACTATGGGAATTAAACCTCATTTCGTTGGAAGACAGAAGAGTTAGGGAGGACATGATCACCACATTCAAGATTCTCAAGGGAATCGGCAGGGTTGATAAAGACAGGCTATTTAACACAAGGGGCACACGCACAAGGGGACACATGTGGAAACTGAGTGCCCAAATGAGCCATAGAGATATTAGAAAGAACTTTTTTAGTGTCAGAGTGGTTGACAAATGGAATGCATTAGGAAGCGATGTGGTGGAGGCTGACTCCATACACAGTTTCAAGTGTAGATATGATAGAGCCCAATAAGCTCAGGAACCTGTACACCTGTTGATTGACGGTTGAGAGGCGGGACCAAAGAGCCAGAGCTCAACCCCCGCAAGCACAACTAGGTGAGTACAATTAGGTGATTTGGAAGTGATGTGGTGGAGGCTGACTCCATACACAATCTTGACCTGAAGTGTAGATATGATAGTGAAGGTTGAGACACACACACACACACACACACAGACTGACACACAGACACACTCACACACACACACACACACACACACACACACACAAGAGGGGAGGAACACACACACAAGAGGTTGGAATAAGTTAGGTGAGAAGGTGGTGGAGGCCAAGACCGTCAGTAGTTTCAAAGCGTTATATGACAAAGAGTGCTGGGAAGACGGGATACCACGAGCGTAGCTCTCGTCCTGTATCGTCCTGTAACTACACTTAGGTAATTACAATTAGGTAATTACACACACACTCAAAACACACCCTCTCATCATCTGACCACCTGACCTGAAGTGACATCTCCCCCTCCCCTCCCACCCCCCACCCCAGTTTCCCAGGCATCCCCTCCCCTACAAACACACACACACTCTCTTTCTCTTTATCTCACTCTCTCTCTCTCTCTCTCTCTCTCTCTCTCTCTCTCTCTCTCTCTCTCTCTCTCTCTCTCTCTCTATCTCTCTCTCTCTCTCTCTCTCTCTCTCTCTCTCTCTCTCTCTCTCTCTCTCTCTCTCTCTCTCTCTCTCTCTCTCTCTCTCTCTCTCTCTCTCTCTCTCTCTCTCTCTCTCTCTCTCTCTCTCTCTCTCTCTCTCCCACTCTCTCTCCTCTCTCTACCTACCCCATTTCTCTTGCCCTCCTCCTGACAAATCCTATCACAGCATAACAGGAACAGGGGCAAGCATGATGGCCAGAGGAAACAGGGGAACAGGGAAAAGTCAAGGTGATGAAATGAAGGAAATGTTCGCCCAGTTTGTGGAGGATATCAAGAGTGAGATGCAGGGAATGATGCAGGAAATGAAGAAGGAATGAAAATGAAATAACCTGAAAAGAGAGCTGACAGCAGCAAAAGAGGAGATTAGAACCCTCAAAGAGAACAGTGTTGATGCTGAGACTCAGATAATCATCCAGGGGGAAGGTGGAAATAGTATACTGGAAGAGAATGTCACTATAAAAGCAACATTTGCAGAAATGCTAAAAAAAATAACTCTGAAGTAATGTCCACAATGATAGAGGTGGCCATGAAAGCAGCCACCTCACAGGAAGCGGCACGCTCCACTAGCCAGCTGCTGGAAAGAAAAAGATCAGTGGTAGCTGTGGGTATTAAAGAGCAGGAAGGCTCCAACAGGACAGAGTGGAATGATAAGGACAATGCAGCAGTGAATGAAATACTGAAGGCACTAGAGATGGAAGGGGCTGAGCATAGAATTGAGAAGGTTTTCAGGCTAGGCTGGTACAACAAAGACCGAGATCGTGTGTTAAAGATAGTGTTTGCAAACGAGAACACAAAGGAGATGATTCTAACAAGGAAAAGCCACCTGCAACATGTGGGAGAATTAAAAAAAGGATTCCTCCAGAGGGACATGACGAGGGAGGAGAGGGACATGGCAGCAGAAGCAAGGAAGAAGCACAGGGCGAGAGGGGAAAAACCAGGAACTCACACCTCCCAACACATCATCCCTAGAGGTGAGGGGGGAACCCACAACCAACTACCCAGTAATACCAGAGGGGAGGGCAACCACACCACCCTCCTCGGCAAAGAAAACCCCCCCACCCCCAATCCCTCCCTGCCCCCACTCAAATGCTCAGCCGAAGCTCCCTCCCTTCCCCCACACCCCATTCCCACCCTGCAACCCCTCCCTTCCTCCTGCCATGTCTCCCCCTCCCCCCTTTTCCTTCCAGTCCTCTCTCCCCCTTTCATTCCATACCCTCCCTGTCCCCACCTTCACTTGACCCCCACCTCTCACCCCAGTATCCTCTGAGACCCTGTTATCCATCTCACAAATCCTCACACCCATGGAATAGCTTTCCCCACCAGCAGAACACTCACCAAGGAGGCGATTTGAAAAGGGACAGAAGAAAGTGAGCCTCAGGGCAATGTACACTAACATATATGGCATTACAAATAGAGCAAATGAGCTTGGAGAATGGAGACTAGAGGAAAACCCAGACATAATAACACTCACAGAAACAAAGGTAACAAAAACCATAACAAATGCAGTGTTCCCACAGGAATATTATATTATGAGGAAAGAGAGAGAAGGAAGAGGCGGTGGTGGAGTAGCCCTGCTGGTAAGAAAGGTCTGGGACTTTGAGGAGATGGTTATTCAGGGCTGTGAGGGTTTCAGTGACTACATAACAGGTACCATAACAACTGGAGGACAAAAAATTATAGTCGTAGTCATATATAATCCACAGCCAAATGACAGAAATCCCAGACAGGAGTATAATAGAAACAACATGCCACCATTAACATAATAGAGACAGCAGCTTCTGTTGCCAGTAGGAATGGCTCTGGACTACTAATCATGAAAGACTTCAACCATGGGAAAATAGACTGGGTGAACAGAGATCCGCATGAGGACCAGAAACATAGAGAGCTAAGCTGCTGGACGTGGCAACAAGGCACTTTCTAAGCCAGCACATCAAGGAACCAACAAGAATGAGAGAAGATGAACCAACAATGCTCGATCTGATATTTACCTTAAATGAGTGGGATATAAGGGAAGTTAAGATGGAAGCACCCTTGGGAATGAGTGACCACAGTGTATTAAACTTTGAGTACCTGGTAGAGCTAGGAATTATCTCCCCCAAAAAAGAACTAGGAAACAAAAGGCTGGCTTACCGAAAGGGGAAATATGAGGAGATGAGACGTTTCCTAAGGGAAATACCTTGGGACACAGACCTCAGAGCTAAGTCTGTACAAGATATGATGGACTATGTCACCCAAAAGTGTCAGGAGGCAGTAAACAGGTTCATCCCGTCCCAAAGGGAAAAATCCGAGAGGCAAAAGAAGAATCCATGGTATAATAGGGCATGTATGGAAGCAAAGGGACTGAACAAAAGGGCGTGGAGGAACTTCCGGAATAACAGAACACCAGAAAGCAGAGAGAGATACCAGAGAACCAGGAATGAGTATGTTAGGGTGAGAAGAGAAGCAGAGAAAAGTTATGAAAATGATATAGCAAACAAAGCCAAGACCGAACCAAAGCTACTCCATAGTCACATCAGGAGGAAAACAACAGTGAAAGAACAGGTAATGAAACTTAGAACAGGCGAGGACAGGTATACAGAGAATGACAAAGAGGTGTGTGAAGAACTCAACAAGAGGTTCCAGGAGGTCTTCACAGTAGAACAAGGTGAGGTCACTGTGCTAGGAGAAAGGGAAGTAAACCAGGCGGCCTTGGAAGGGTTCGAAATTACGAGTGAGAAGGTCAAGAGACACCTGCTGGATCTGGATGTTAGAAAGGCTGTTGGTCCAGATGGGATCTCACCATGGGGACTGAAGAGTGTGCAGAGGCACTTTGCTTGCCACTCTCCATAGTGTATAGTAGGTCACTGGAGACGGGAAACCTACCAGATATATGGAAGAAGGTGAATGTGGTCCCAATATACAAAAAAGGGCGACAGGTAAGAGGCACTGAACTACAGGCCAGTGTCCGTGACTTGTATACCATGCAAGGTGATGAAGAAGATGGTGAGATAAAACCTAGTAATACATCTGGAGTGAAGGGACTTCGTGACCAATCGACAACATGGATTCAAGGAGGGTAAATCTTGCCTGACTGGCTTAATAGAATTCTACGACCAGGTGACAAAGATTAAGCAAGAAAGAGAAGGCTGGGCGGACTGCATTTTCTTGGATTGTCGGAAAGCCTTTGACACAGTACTGCATAAGAGGCTGGTACATAAGCTGGAGAGACAGGCAGGTGTAGCTGGTAAGGTGCTCCAGTGGATAAGGGAGTACCTAAGCAATAGGAAGCAGAGAGTTACGGTGAGGGGTGAGACCTCAGATTGGCGTGAAGTCACCAGTGGAGTCCCACAGGGCTCTGTACTCGGTCCTATCTTGTTTCTGATATATGTAAATGATCTCCAGGAGGGTATAGATTCATTTCTCTCAATGTTTGCTGACGATGCCAAAATTATGAGAAGGATTAAGACAGAGGAGGACTGCTTGAGGCTTCAAGAAGACCTAGACAAGCTGAAGGAATGGTCGAACAAATGGTTGTTAGAGTTTAACCCAAGCAAATGTAATGTAATGAAGATAGACGTAGGGAGCAGGAGGCCAGATACTAGGTATCATCTGGGAGATGAAATTCTTCAAGAGTCAGAGAGAGAAAAAGACTTGGGGGTTGACATCACGCCAGACCTGTCCCCTGCAGCCCATACCAAGAGGATAACATCAGCGGCATATGCCAGGCTAGCCAACATAAGAACGGCATTCAGAAACTTGTGTAATAAATCATTCAGAGCTTTGTATACCACATATGTCAGGCCAATCCTGGAGTATGAAGCCCCAGCATGGAGTACATATCTAGTCAAGGAGAAGACCAAACTGGGAAAGGTTCAAAGGCTTACCACCAGACTAGTACCCGAGCTGAGAGGTATGAGCTACGAAGAGAGGCTATGGGAATTAATCCTCACTTCGTTGGAAGACAGAAGAGTTAGGGGGGACATGATCACCACATTCAAGATTCTCAAGGGAATCGACAGGGTGGATAAAGACAGGCTATTTAAAACAAGGGGCACACGCACTAGGGGACACAGGTGGAAACTGAGTGCCCAAATGAGCCACAGAGATATTAGAAAGAACTTTTTTAGTGTCAGAGTGGTTGACAAATGGAATGCATTAGGAAGTGATGTGGTGGAGGCTGACTTCAAACACAGTTTCAAGTGTAGATATGATAGAGCCCAATAGGCTCAGGTTCCTGTACACCTGTTGATTGACGGTTGAGAGGCGGGACCAAAGAGCCAGAGCTCAACCCCCGCAAGCACATTTAGGTGAGTACAATTAGGTGAGTACACACACACACACAGAAAGATACCAGAATGCCAGGAATGAATATGTCAGGATGAGAAAAGAAGCAGAAAGACAATACGAAAATGGCATCGCAAGCAAGGCAAAGACTCAGCCTAAATTGCTGCATAGCCACATCAGAAGAAAAACAACAGTAAAGGAGCAGGTTATGAAATTAAGAATAGTGGAAGAAGGATTCACTACAAACGACAAGGAAGTGTGTGAGGAACTGAATAAGAAATTCAAGGAGGTCTTTACCTTTGAGCAAGGAGAAATCTCAGAGAAAAGAGAGGGAATAGCTAACCAGGATCCACTAGAAGAGTTTGAGATTACCAGCGGGGAAGTAAGGAAGTGTTTACTAGAGTTGGATGTGACAAAGGCTATAGGCCCAGATGGAATCTCTCCTTGGATACTAAAAGAAGGAGCAGAAGAACTGTGCCTGCCACTCTCCATAGTGTACAACAAATCACTGGTAACAGGGGAACTGCCAGAAATTTGGAAAGCAGCTAACGTAGTCCCAATATACAAGAAAAGGGATAGACAGGAGGCACTGAACTACAGGCCAGTGTCCCTAACCTGCATACCATGCAAGCTGATGGAGAAGATTTTGTGAAGAAAGCTAGTGGAACATCTGTCGCGAAAGAACTTTGTAACACAGCATCACCATGGGTTCAGGGATGGCAGATCCTGCCTCACAGGGTTACTTGAATTCTACGACCAGGCAACAAAAATAAGGCAAGAAAGAGAAGGGTGGGCAGACTGCATATTATTAGATTGTCAGAAAGCCTTTGATACAGTACCACACAAGAGGCTAGTGAAAAAGCTGGAGATGCAGGCCGGTGTGAAAGGGAAGGTACTCCATTTGGATACAGGAGTACCTAAGCAACAGGAGACAACGAGTCAGTGTGAGGGGTGAGGTCTCAGGTTGGCGAGAGGTTACAAGTGGAGTCCCGCAGGGGTCAGTCCTTGGACCTATCTAGTTTCTGATATATGTAAATGATCTCCCAGAGGGTATAGAACCGTTTCTCTCAATGTTTGCCGATGATGCAAAAATTATGAGGAGGATTGAAACAGAAGATGATAGTAGGAGGCTACAAGATGACCTAGACAGACTGAGTGAATGGTCCAACAAATGGCTGTTGAAGTTCAACCCGAGTAAATGCAAAGTAATGAAACTAGGCAGTGGAAACAGGAGGCCAGACACAGGATACAGAATAGGAGATGAAGTACTTAATGAAAAGCACAGAGAGAAAGATGTAGGAGTTGATATCACACTAAAAACCTGTCTCCTGAAGCCAACATAAAAAGAATAACGTCTGCGGCATATACGAGGCTGGCTAACATCAGAACAGCGTTCAGGAACCTGTGAAAGGAGGTTCTTGTACACCACATATGTGAAACCAATCTTGGAGTATGCAGCCCCAGCATGGAGCCCGTACCTTGTCAAGCACAAGATGAAGCTGGAAAAAGTCGAGAGGTATGCCACTAGACTAGTCCCAGAACTAAGAGGCATGAGTTACGAGGAAAGGCTGCGGGAAATGCACCTTACGACCCTGGAAGACAGAAGAGTAAGGGGAGACATGATCACAACCTACAAAATCCTCAGGGGAATCGACCGGGTAAACAAGGATAAACTATCCAACACTGGTGGTACGCGAACAAGGGGACACAGGTGGAAACTGAGTACCCACATGAGCCACAGGGACATTAGAAGGAACTTTTTCAGTGTCAGAGTAGTTAACGGATGGAATGCATTAGGCAGTGATGTGGTGGAGGCTGACTCCATACACAGTTTTAAATGCATATATGGTAGAGCCCAGTAGGCTCAGGAATCTGTACACCAGTTGATTGACAGTTGAGAGGCGGGACCAAAGAGCCAAAGCTCAACCCCCGCAAGCACAAATAGGTGAGTACAAATAGGTGAGTACGAAGGTCCTCATGGTCGAGCAGAAAGCGCTAGAGTATGGTTACATTCTCTATCAATCTATATCCTAACAGCTCGATCCTGAAGGCACAAACAGTATATACACACATACAAACCCAACACATGCACACACACACACACACACACAAACATGTACATATTCACACATACACTCATTGGTATCATAGGTTCCGTGTTTTATTTTCGCTTCACGGGGGATAGAAACGATTATTGAATTCTGTGATTTATTGAATGTTCGCTCATGATTTCTACGCAACTTAAATGGTTATTACGTCGTATTTCATTGGCACAGAACAGCCATTTTTTTGGTCCCATTAACTCCCTTTCCAACTTCGGGGGGGGGGGGGGGGAGAGGGGAGGGGTTTAAGGGTATTGATCAAGCCAAAGAGCCCAGCGACCCAACTACAGGGCATGAGCTGCCTAGGCCCCGCAGCAGTAACACTAAACGCATATTACAGCTAAAAATAAACCAAAATATATGTATGTGGCCTACGAGGATAACTTAAATACACATGGAGACAACAAAATTACATACTAAAATATAATATATAATAACATATACAGAGGTGCGCAGGCATGCCAAGGGAACGAAAAGATGAACAATCACTCGCCGAGGTAACGGAAAACACCCCAGACGGGACCAGCATTTTAATCCCCTTGAATGAAATTTAAAGGAACTAGAAGGCTAGCAATCACTCGCCGGGGTAATGAAAATGGTCCAGGACGGAAGGCAGCTTTTTAATCCTCTTGAACGAAAATGTTCCTTATCATTTCAGCGTGGTGGTCATGTCGCACAACACAACTTTGCATCACACGAGTGCAAGTTCAAGTTTTAGCCACAGTGCATCGACAGACAATCGATGGAGGAGTGCTATTGGTTCTGTGGTAGTCAATGGGTGATCCCTGGCCTCACAGGCTCGAATCCTATCGGGATCAGAGTTTATTCTGATTTACGGCTTGGTAACCATTCTAGATTTGTTTCATATATACATTAGATTATCCATAAAAAACTTTATTTTGAAAATGTATTTGGGTCAATCAACCTTAAAGATAATAAGAAGCATCAAGGAAACCTTGTGCGCAAGCACATTGTCTTCTTCCAGCCCCTAATATATTGGTAATTATTTTAATTATATTTTCTTTGACACTTTATTACACAAAATGAGTTACAAACTATATTACATACAAGGTTCTGGGATGGTTGTCACAGGCTGTCGAGTTCATCAAGCTCTTCAAATGGGGGTCTGGAACCCGGAATGCAGTGTGCATTATCCCTCTGTATTACCAAGTTGAGGCGCTGTAAGAGGAAGCCGGCAGCTCTAAGACCTCTTGTTGTTTCGATTAGCTCAAAACGCAGATCCTTCAAAAAACTAGTAAAGGACTAGTTTAAAAAAAAGTAGTTTATACCAGGCGCCAACTGTCTCCAAAGCAATGAGGACAAAATTGTAATGGAGATCCAGTTGCCTGCACTTAAGAGACCTCGCTGATTCCCTGTGGGTGGCAGTATCACCTGAATGTGCAACACTGAAGAGGGTTCACTATGATTCCATCTGGGAGACATGCAGGATCGTCAAAGTGAGAGGGCATAAGGTAACGTAGCTCTCTTTCTGCTGGACATGCGTTATCGTCACTGTGCTTCGAGTTCCATCCCCCTGTGCTTTATCACCGTGCCTTAACAGAGCAGTCAATGCTGGTTATATTTGTCAGCCACCGCCTCGCTAAAAGTACCTGGTGAAAAGAACCTGATTACTGGCATAAGCTGGCCGTAACAGCGAACATCTCTGACAGTAGGTTAACCTGGGAAGGAACAGGCATCTGATAATGGGGTAAAGTGCGTCGTGAGCATCAACGTCTTCAATCCTCTCATCCATCGTCTTCAGGTCAGATATCTTCTTACCAAGGACCTCATTCCGATGTCCTTCGACCCAAGAGTCGAAGGACTCACAGGAGCGTGTATGTGTACTTCCTTATTAGTGTCTACCGGGAAGTGAGGTCTAGCTTTTTATGCCCTGCCTACTAGTCTTGTACATGTTGTGTTACAACCTACCTACCCTTACGTTCAAATTATTTGTCGAATCTGGCCTTAAATTTGTGGATGGAGGTGGTCTCCACAACTTCCTGTTAGAGCACTTCACTTGTTAGTTACCCGTACAGGGTACGAGCACTTATTTTGTCCGTTCGGCTCAACTGTGTTCACAGCTTCCTCCTGTGTCCTCTTGTCCTGCTTTCTTAGTCTGAAGCGGCTATACTTGTCCACTTTTATCAATTCCCCTCAGTATCTTGTAAGGTGTGATCATATATCCTCTGTTCCTACTATCGTTTAGGGTTGAGATCTAGTTTCATTAGCCTGTGTTCGTAGCTTAGCCATCTTAGCTTTGGCACTAATCTGGTTGCTAACCTCTAACTGTTCCAATTTTGGCAAAATTTGTCATAAGGTGCGGATTCCATAACGGTGATACGAATTCCAATATTGGTCGAACAAATGTTGTATAGATTGTCTTGCAAGAGTCCTGATTTAGATTCCTATTTTTTTTATTATATATTTACCAGCATCCTATTTGCTGCCATGTTATCTAGTTTATATGTGCCTCCAGAGTGAATGTCGGAATTATATCCACTCCCAGATCCTTCTCTCTCTCTCTCATTTCTATAGCTATCTTTCCCGTATTGTATAGATGCCTTCTGATCTCTTCTCTCTCTTTCTCATCCTCATTACCTTACACTTGTTGGAGTTGAACTCCATCAGTCATTTGTCTGGACACTCCGGGAGTTTATGATCCTCCTGTAACATTCTGCAGTCCCCGTCTGTTTTTAAGTTCGTCATCAACTCTACATTATTTGCAACTAATGACATGTCTGAGCTCACTCCCTCGAATAGATCGTTCACATAAGTTACAAACAGCAGTGGTCCCAGGAGAGATAGAACTGTAACCTGTTTACATTTTCCTCCATTTTGCAATTTATTTACTTCAGTTCTGCTACTTGGTTCAAGGTCCGTTACTGTTATCAAGTTTTACATTTAGGTCTTCAATAACCTCATCTTTTAATAATAACATTTCTAGTAATTCTTGAAGCTGTCTTCCCAGGAAAACCCTCTCTCCTCCTTCAGCTCTTCATGCATTTTTGCATTGCCTCTCATTACTTCGTCCATACTGTCCCGAAGTATGGATAAACAAGCTACACTAATGGCCTTCTTTTGCTAATCATTCATGCCTTCCTCTAATGCCCTAAATCTTTCCATATGGTTAGGTTAGGTTCATATCCTTTGGCTGCTCCATATCTATCCTACTCACCTGAAACTACCCTATGAAACTCTACAAACACAGCAGGTACACCAGCTGAGTATGGCTTGCGTTAATTGCATAACAACTTGCCCTCGAACAGCACAGACAGGCGTTATGGTAGTTCCTGGTCAATGTTGGTGTAGGGTGAGGTGGTGAGTCCTTTTGTCCGGCTGTTGAGGTCGCGGTTGGTGGTCAGGTCAACTCAACATACCTTGTCCAATGCATTACATCACTTTCTTTCATATACACTATTTCTGCAACTTTTTATAGTTTGCCATGTCACCGGATATTCATTAACTCGTAAACAACTTTTATCTGCGATGTTGCTTGTTTATCCCTCAAAAATTAATAGAAAACACGGGAGCTCCCCAACCCCTGTGTGTGTGGATGGTGGGGGGGGGGGGAGAGGGTAGCTCACGCGCGCGTGTGTGTGTGTGTATTTTCTAAGGAAAATTTAAAGAGTAATGCTTTAGTTCGAACTGCTTACAGACTGTACGCTTAGAGCTTTGTAACGCAACTGCCGTAAGAAAGTAAATAACTCAGATTTAACTTACGCCAGTTTACATCCCAGATAGTGTACACAGGAGTGAAGCAACAAACACAGCTGTCTCTTTTAGCCTGAGTTCCCAGGCCACCATGAGGCCCCTCAGAAACTACAACCATGAGACCCCTCCCCGCCACCACAACCATGAGGCCCCTCAGAAACTACAACCATGAGACCCCTCCCCGCCACCACAACCATGAGGCCCCTCAGAAACTACAACCATGAGA
>NW_025573089.1:0-17500 GCF_020424385.1 Procambarus clarkii
GATTCCAACCCACTCATATTAAATAATGTT
Organism: Procambarus clarkii; assembly: GCF_020424385.1. Classification (NCBI taxonomy): domain Eukaryota; kingdom Metazoa; phylum Arthropoda; class Malacostraca; order Decapoda; family Cambaridae; genus Procambarus; species Procambarus clarkii. The sequence continues at coordinate 31 of NW_025573089.1, forward strand.
GTAAACAATGAATTAAAAAAAGTCCACTTGTGGATGTCAACCAACAAACTCACACTGAACATAGAAAAGACCTACAACATCTTATTTGGAAGCAAATCAACAAATGCAATTCTGTTTCAGATAGATAATGTTAACATTAGCAATAAAACGATGGAAAGTTCCTTGGCCTGTTCTTAGACAAGAAACTCAACTTCAGCACCCACATGCAACACATAACTAAAAAGGTTAAAAAAACAGTTGGTATACTCTCTAAGATCAGATATTATGTACCCTACTCTGCTCTCCTCTCTCTATTATGCACTTATCTATCCCTATCTTACTTATGGTATCTGTGCTTGGGGTTCAACCTCTGCAAACCACCTCAAGCACATCATCACTCAGCAAAAATCTGCTATCAGGACAATAACAAACTCTGCTTTCAGACAGCACACAGCTCCCTTGTTTAAATCCCTAAACATGCTAAACATAAATTCACTCCATACATTCTCTTGTGTCAGTTACATTTATAAAACTCTTTTCTTAAGTGCAAACCCTGTTCTGAAACTCTTCCTGGACAGATGTAATAGAACACATACTCACCACACCAGCCCCCTCCCCGCTCAGCTCGTTGTCGCCGTGTGGGGGCTTCGTGGGCGGCTGCTGGAGTGTGATGCTCCTTCGGACAGTCCTCTGTCCTTTTCTAGCCTTGTGCTCCTGCTGCCGTCCTCTCCAATTCTGCTGGGCACCTTTTCCTTTTCCTTCTGTTTCGTTTTTCTCCCCCCTCTTCTCCTATCTGCTGGCCGTTTCCTGCCGACCTTTTGCTCGTTCTGGTTCTTCCATGGACTTCTTCTATTTTGACGCCCGGGTGCTTGAGGAGGCATACTCATGCACCCGTAGAACTGCAGTACCCGACGTCGAGAGCGAGGGGAACCTTTTATTGTCAATCCCCACTTCGTCACTGAACCCGATCTCGACGGACTGTCGGTTTCTTAAGGTGGCGTTTGTGGGGCGTATACTCACGACGCACCCCTAGGAGGCCCCGACAAGATCGGCGATAGCTTCTTGTTGGGTGTCCTGCCTCTAATTGTGGCTCCATGGTGGGTGTGGGGGCACATTCGTGAGTGAATTCGTAATTTCGTCAAGATGATAACCCCTGTTTCGGCTGCTTCTGGCTTACCTTTTCAGTCTCGTGGGGTGGGCGACCAAGCCCCCGAGTCGGTCCGTATTGGAAGACCGGGCTCTGTAGCCTCCGCTGCATTGGGCCCCGACCTTGCTCCTCCTTTGGCCTCTCTGACTCCCCTCCCTCCTCTGTGGTTGGGTCGAGCCCCAAGCCCCCAGTGGTGACTACCTCGTCCCCTGGCGCGGCTCCTTCTCTAGTTGTAACTACTGCGCCTTTTAACCCCTCTCTCTCTGGGGGTTCTCACCGCCGTTCTCGTCACGGCCGCCCTCGCTTGATTCCTTCCAGTTCTGCTACCTATCAAGCCTTGTTTGGTCCCGCTTCGTAGGCCAAATATTTTGATCTCCTCCCTCTTGATTCTGCGCCTCCTGACGATTTCTCCCTTCATCGACATCTCATTGATTCCGTGGATGCCTCCATTACTTTCAACCCCACTCGTCTCGGTACGCGTGTCGTTGCTGCTCCTTCTCAGGATGCTGCTTCCCGCTTGGCTGCCTTATCCTGCCTTGGCGAGACCCCCGTTCGGGTCTCGAAGAACGTTCAGTTGAATGCCAGTGTTGGCACTATTTTGCTCCCGCCCCATGTTGCGACCGGTGTTCGGGACCTACGCGACTGCCACGCCGATATTCAACATATCCTCGCTGCCCAGGGCCATTCTATTCTCCAGGTGGACACGTTTACTCGTCCCCCTCGTGGTAGTCGCCGTCAACCCCTCCGGGTTGTGAAGATTACCTTTGATGGTAGGACCCTTCCACCCTCGGTCATTCTTGCTGGTGCCAGGTGCTCTGTCCAGGAGTACATTCCTTCTCCTCGGCTCTGCAACAAGTGCTGGAGGTTTGGGCATGGTGCCCTCCGCTGCTCCGGGACTGTCTCTCTCTGTCCTTTGTGTGGTGGCGAAGGTCACTCTAAGTCGGAGTGCGCTTCTCCCCAGGCTCGTTGCCTCAACTGCGGTGAGGCCCATCCTACCTTCTCCCGTGCGTGTGTCCATTACAAGCTTGAGGCAGCCGTCCTCAACTTGAAGCACCGGGAGCGTTTATCTTTTCCTGAGGCGAGGCGCCAGGTTCGCCGGCTCCCGCCTTATGCTAATATCTCTTATGCTCGCGTGTTGCGCTCTTCCTCTCCTCGTCCTTCCCGCCTTCCTCAGACTCACAACCGTTTCCAGGCCTTGGACCCTGATGCGCCCACTGCCCCCTCCTCTGTCCCTTTGGGTTCTCTCCCGAAGGATCCTCCTCCTGGTCCTCTGTCTGGGGTTCCCCTTCCTTCTACCCGGTCTGTCGTGTCTTCTGTGTCTCCTTCCTCGTCCCCCTCCGATCCTCCTTCCCATCCTCTTCCTCCATCTATTTGCTCTCCCCGCCGCCTGTCGGTGTGGGCGGATGTCCATCGCTCTCCTAACGGTCGTCGTGTGTGCTCTCGTTCGGCTTCTCCTGTTGAGACACTGGAATCCGTTGCCCGGTACGTAGTTGCTGGGACACCGGTCTCTTTAAGTCAGAAGCGTAAGCCTGGCTCCTCTCCTTCCTCTTCCCCGGCGGGTAAGAAGGCTTCGCTTTCTTCCTCAGCTCCTCCTTCTGGCTCTGTTGCTCCTTCCCCTCCCGTTTCAGTGCTTGCGCCCCCTGTTCCTGCTATGGAGGTTTCTTTGGCCCCTGCTTCCCTTTCGGTTGCTGCTCTTGCTGGGGTGCGCTCCCCTCTTTCTACTCCCCCTCCTCCTGCTGCTGTCCTTGACGGCTCCTCTCCGTTGTCTCCTCCTCTTCCTCCTCCTCCTCCAGACCCTGCCCGCCCACCTCTGCTCTGTTCTCCCGTTTCCTTCCCTCCGTCTTTGCTCAGTTTACCCATGCCCCCTAACCCTGACTTTGCTGACCCTGATCCCGACCCTGATATTCTTTAACGTGCTCTGTTGCTCTTTCGCCTTTGTTTCTTCCTTGTTCTCTGTTTTTGTCCTTTCTCTTCTCGTCGTTGTCCATTCTTCAATGGAACGTTCGAGGTTATTACGCCAATTTCCTCGAACTCCAACTTCTGATTTCGCGGTTTTCGCCCCTTTGTGTCTGTCTCCAGGAGCCAATGCTTGGTGCTCGTCCTGGTCGTTTTCGTGGCTATTCCTTTCTCTCCCCCCCCCCCCAGCCATTGCTGGGGCTTCTAATTCTTCTGCTCTTTTGATTCGGGCTGATGTTCCCTTTGTTCCTTTACTTTTTCCTTCGCCTCTCCATTGTTCTACTGCTCGTATCTTTGTGGGGAAATGGTACACAGTTTGTTCCATTTATCTCCCCCCGAGTGTCCCGCTCTCTCTTCCTGATTTGAAACACCTCCTGGACTCCTTGCCGGAGCCTGTGCTCCTGCTGGGTGACTTCAATTGTCGTCATTCTCTTTGGGGTGACGTTCTGACGAATACCCGGGGTCGCCTCCTTGAGCCGTTTCTCCTCTCTTCTTCCCTGTCTCTTCTGAATTCTGGTGAGCCCACTCATTTGGACTCTCGGACTCGCACCCTTTCTTGTCTTGATCTTTCTCTCTGCTCTTCTTCTCTTTACTTAGATTTCACGTGGCAGGTTCTTGATGACCTCCATGGAAGTGATCATTTCCCCATCCTTGTTTCCTTTTTCTCTTTTCGCCCTTCCCTCTCTTTCCCTAGGTGGCAGTTTGCTAAGGCAGACTGGACCCTATTTACCCTCAGTGCTGCTCTCCCTGACCTCTCCCTTCTGCCTCTCTCTCGCGCTCTCCTCCTTTTTCATGACACTGTCTTCAACGCTGCCCTCCGCTCTATTCCTCGCTCTTCCTCTCGGGGTCCACGGAAGTGCGTTCCCTGGTGGAATGCGGACTGTGCTCGGGCTGTCCGCTGTAAGCGTGCAGCCTGGAAGAGGCACCGCCGTAGGCAGACGTCCGATTCTTTTCTTTTCTTTCGGAAAGCGAGTGCGGTGGCCCGTAGGGCCATCCGTACGGCTAAACGTGAATGTTGGGCATCTTATGTCTCGACAATTACGTCCGAGACCCCTCTGGCCCTGATCTGGAAGCGTATCCGCAAGATAGCGGGTAAGTTCGTTCCCGATGTTTCACCGGTCCTTCACCTCCATGATACTCTTGTGGCGGACCCGTTGCAGGTCGCTTCCGAACTGGGTTCCCATTTTTCTTCTGTTAGCTCTGGTCTTCATCTTCCCCAATCTTTCCTTCTTCGTAAACCTGTCCTTGAGTCTCGTCCTTTAGATTTCTGCACTCATCTTCAGCTTCCCTATAATGATCCCTTCTCTCTCTCTGAACTTCGTTCTGCCCTGGCCCTCTGCGGTTCTACGGCGGCGGGCTCCGATGGTATTCATTATGAGATGCTTCGCCATCTCCCTCCGAGCACGTCTCAGTATTTACTGAGTCTGTATAATCGGATCTGGGAGTCGTCGTCAGTCCCTGAGGACTGGCTCGATGCCGTTGTCCTCCCTGTTCGCAAACCGGGGTCTCTGGGTACTTCCCCTAAGGACTTTCGCCCTATTGCTCTCACAAGTTGTGTCTGCAAACTCTTTGAACGTATGGTTAACGTTCGTCTGATGTGGTTCCTGGAACACCATCACCTCCTCTCCCCTTCTCAATTTGGTTTCCGCAAGTGCCGCAGCACGACGGATGTCCTGGTGAACTTGGAGGTCTATATTCGTACTGCTTTTGCTGCGAAGACCTCCGTTGTTGCCGTCCTTTTTGACCTAGAAAAGGCTTACGACACCACTTGGCGTTATCATATCCTATCTCAACTTCATTCTTTTGGCCTTCGTGGTCATCTCCCTCTCTTTCTCCGCAGCTTCCTCTCTCGTCGTTCCTTTCGGGTGCGCCTTGGTACCGCTCTCTCTCCCTCTTTTCAGCAATACGAAGGTGTGCCCCAGGGTAGTGTTCTGAGCACTACTCTTTTTCTGGTTGCCCTCAATGGTCTTCTTTCCTCTCTTCCTTCTGGTGTCTTCTCCGCTCTCTATGTCGATGATCTTACCCTTTGTTGTCAGGGTGATGATTCGCCTCTCCTTCAACGCCGGCTTCAACTTGCAATTGATGCCGTGTCGTCTTGGGCCACAGGTCATGGCTTCAAGTTCTCTACTTCTAAGACTTGTGCCATGACTTTTACGCGGAAACGGGTTGTTCTTCGTCCCTCTTTGTCGCTTTATGGTCATCCCCTTGAATACAAAGATTCCGCGAAGCTTTTGGGGTTATTCCTTGACACTCGTTTGTCTTGGTCTCCCCATATCTCTTACCTCCGTGTTGAGTGCTCTAAGGCCCTTACCCTCCTTCGGGTCTTGTCCCATACTTCTTGGGGGGCAGATAGGCGCGCACTCCTTGCTTTACATTCCTCTCTCGTCCTGTCTAAGCTCGATTATGGTTGCCCTGCTTACTCGTCTGCTTCTCCTTCTACTCTTCGCCGTCTTGATGCTTTGCACCATACTGGGTTGCGCCTCAGTTCTGGTGCCTTTCGTTCGACTCCCATCCTTAGCTTGTATGTTGACACTGGCTTCCTGTCTCTCCAGGACCGCCGTGATCGCTACTGTCTTCGCTATCTTGCGCGGTCCTTGCAACATCCTTCCTCTCGCCTCTGTCGTGCTTTAACTTTTACCCCTCCTGCGGTTCCTGTTCCTCTTCACCACCTCCCTCTTTCTGTCCGGTTATCTCGCCTACAGGATTCTCTCTCCGTTCGTATTTCTGATGTTTCTCCTCGTGTTGTTCCTTCTTTGCCCCCGTGGAGGGTCCCTCTTCCGCGGTTTTGTACTTCCTTGACCCGTATCACTAAAGCTTTTACCCCTCCTACGGTTCTAAAACGCCTTTTCCTCGAGCACTTTTCTTCTCACTCCCGCTCCGTTTCTGTCTTCACCGATGGGTCTAAGTCAGCGGACGGTGTTGGCTACTCTGTTGTTTTTCCTGATCGCACTTATATGTGTCGCTTGCCTCCGGAGACTAGCATCTTTACAGCAGAACTTTATGCTATTCTCTATGCTCTTCGTCTCCTGCTTTCTCGTTGTCAGTCTTCCTTTGTGGTTGTTGTTGACTCTCGTAGTGCCCTCATGGCTCTCGGGTCCTTTAATCCGGTTCATCCGGTAGTTGTCGAGATCCAGCATTGGCTGTTTCTCGTTCACAGTAAATTTAAGTCGGTTGAGTTTTGTTGGGTTCCCAGCCATATTGGTGTGTCTTTAAATGAGCGTGCGGATGCTGCCGCTAAGGAAGCTGTCCGCTCTTGTCCCATCTCTCGTAAAGGCATTCCGTATTCCGACTTTTACCCAGTTATCCATTCCTCAGTTCTTACCCGTTGGCAGGCTTCTTGGTTGTCTGTTACTGGTAACAAGCTACGTACTCTTAAATGTTGTGTTTCCTCGTGTACTCACCACACCAGACATAAATATCTCTTTTAATATCCCCAGAGTCAAACTTATTCTGTTTAAATACTCTATGCAAATAAAGAGACCTAGTCTATAGAACTCACTCCCTAATGAATTGAAACGCTTTGCGTACTAGTGGCTTTAGGTATTGTATGTACTACCTCTATTTATAAGTCCAACATTATGTTTGTAACTAATCCTCAATGTATGAACTTTTACCTGAATAAACTTTTTATTTTATTTTATTTGAAAAGCTGTCCAACTTTTGCCTTATTCAAAAATAAAACTAGAAAGTACCTTATTTCATCTTTATAGTTTTCTACCTGGTGCTTTATCTCACACTGTACCTAGTGCTACCTAATCCCCCAATATTTGTGCCTAAGCCATGTTGCTTGACCATTGTAATCTTGGATATCATCTGATATCATGGTTGTTGTATCGAGTACATATCTCGCTGCATTATTCCTTGAAATGCTCCTCATATTGTGCTTCAGTGAACCAATGTATAACCCTGGAATGTTGTCCTAATGTACCTAGTAATAATTCCATTGTTGTGTACTGTTATTATTGTGTATTATTCTAATCTGCTTTTGTTGACACGCTAATTGTAAGTGACTCCTTGTCATCCTTGACTGCCCTCAGCTCCCCAAGGCATAACTGTGACGTGCTTGTCTCTGAAGCTAGACACAGATATGGTGAAATAATCAATGATGGAGTCAGAGTTTGTCTCCTGTGGATTCCTTCCCATATTGGTCTCCGAATGCATGATAGAACTGATGAGTTGGCCAAGACTTTTGCTCGTAAAGAGGAAATTGATTACCAACTTAGACTGCCTCTGAGCAGCCTGAGGGCAGCAATATCCCAGAAACATCAACTAAATTTCGGAGACTCGAGGCAAAGTGAAATTCACACCAGTTACTCCATCTATCATCATTCTATTATGCAGGAAGAACCGCACGTCTATGGGTCATCCAATAAGGTTAGCAGACTTCTAGATGTTACCACTGCTAGGCTTAGGCTCGGCTACAAGTACCTCTGGGAGTTTGTAACATCTGCTGATGTAGATCTGACTAAATGTAAACTCTGTCAGCAGAACTATTCGCATACTTTGCGTCATTATATAATGAATTTGAACAAAATCGCGGAATTTAGAGATAACACCATCAATAGTGTCCAAGAAATGTGTAAGTTCTTCATTCATAATGATGTGCTGCCAGGACTCTTAGCCAAGTATTCAATATTGGCTTACTGTAGGTAATGCATGCACATGACTGTAAAGCTGCCGCCCAGTTGGGTGGGTGTGGAGCACATGACTGTAAAGCTGCCGCCCAGTTGGGTGGGTGTGGAGCACATGACTGTAAAGCTGCCGCCCAGTTGGGTGGGTGTGGAGCACATGAGTGTAAAGCTGCCGCCCAGTTGGGTGGGTGTGGAGCACATGACTGTAAAGCTGCCGCCCAGTTGGGTGGATGTGGAGCACATGACTGTAAAGCTGCCGCCCAGTTGGGTGGGTGTGGAGCACATGACTGTAAAGCTGCCGCCCAGTTGGGTGGGTGTGGAGCAAGACTAGTAACTGTGTGACTCACCATAGATGTAAAGTGCCTTGTATAGTGACTGTTGTGAGCCTCTTGTTGAATCACTTGTGACACAAAAGATTATTGATGTGTGTGGTGATTAAATATATGTGTGTATGCATATATGTATACGTATATATATATGTACATGTATGTATGAGAATGTGTACATGTATATATAACATTAATAATTTTGTAACTAGCGTCAAAATTTTTTATTTGCTTAGCTAAACGAACTAGAGGGTTCAGTTCCTGAACCGATTATGTGCCTCTGTAACCCTTTACACCACCACCCACGGCATGGGTATGGGGTGCATAATAAAGAAAGAAATTGAATTTTGTGTCAAAAGTTCTTGCATGTTCCTCGATCTAAACATTTCTGACGATTTGCTGTAATTATTCTACTTAAAATTATCTGTACCTGTATAGTAAAGCTGTAGAGTACCTGTAAACATATTTTTGTCAATTTTGCTGTGAATTGTCTAAAATTATCTGTTAGTTTAAGGATTTGCCCGAAACGCTATGCGTGCTAGTGGCTTTACAGGAATGTAAAATCAACTCAATTTCTATGTTCTCTGTTAATCCCCAGTGTTCCTTCTTGTATATAAATAAATAAATTAAATAAACAAAGAAACAAACACACAAACAAACAAAGAAACAAACAAACAAACACGGCCAGTAGTCAGTGTCGCCATTAAATATAAACACGGATCAGTTATATTAGTCTCGCGTTAAAACAAATTTTCTTTGGTCTCTTCCATCTCCGTTTTCTCTTCACTCCATGACTGGACTGCATTAGGAATATCTGGATAATACATTTATATATGCTCCACTAGATTAATGATCAGTTTTAATGCATATTTGATTAATTTTGCATATTATAGTTTAAAGCAGCCACCACCAACACACACACAAGCTTACGTAAAGACTTCAAGCCGTAACGTAATGACCCGAGGCGGTGCCTGAGCCCACAATTACCTCCGGGCAAGCCAACATCCGGCGCCATGCTAGGCTCACTCAACTGACGAATAAACAAGCGTAGCAACTACGTTATCTGCGTGACCAGCAAACTACGCCAGTTAGAGAGTAGTTACAAGAGTTTAGAAGAGCTGATCTAAGAGTGTTGACACCATCGCTGGCCCGTCTCCTGGCGACCACGGATCGATGGCTGCCGGTCGGAGAGTGGCGGGCGGCGCCGGGGGGCTGTACAAGAGTGCCACCCCTTAGTCCACAGGCACCTCCTCACCACGGCACTACACGGCTCCCCGCATCCCTCGCCCACGCACTCGCCAGGACCCTCACCAGACACTCCCGACACCTGTTAGTGACTCTGCAGCTTCGACACCGCCCCCACCAGGAGACCTTCCAGAGAAAGGTGAGTGAAAGTGTGGCAGAGTCGTCCTCGTCGTTCTCCATTACATCTGGGATCTTCGGGTTCCCGGGAAGATCTCCCTGACCCAGATTCTTATAATTCTTAATATAATTAAGGTAGGCAGACACACGTAATAAAATTAAGATATACATACTACAGACAGATGTGGGTACTCGTTATATAATGATAATTATATATAATTATAGATGCATCTGCAATTATTGCCCGTTTGTTTCGTGCGTTATACAAAACTTTGTATGTCAGCTTTAGTTGCTTGTTGTGGAGGTCCTGCAGGAGATGGTGTGTTGTGGAGGTCCACCAGGAGATGGTGTGTTGTGGAGGTCCACCAGGAGATGGTGTGTTGTGGAGGTCCACCAGGAGATGGTGTGTTGTGGAGGTCCACCAGGAGATGGTGTGTTGTGGAGGTCCACCAGGAGATAGTGTGTTGTGGAGGTCCTGCAGGAGATAGTGTGTTGTGGAGGTCCACCAGGAGATGGAGTGTTGTGGAGGACCTGCAGGAGATGGTGTGTTGTGGAGGTCCACCAGGAGATGGTGTGTTGTGGAGGTCCACCAGGAGATGGTGTGTTGTGGAGGTCCTGCAGGAGATGGTGTGTTGTGGAGGTCCTGCAGGAGATGGTGTGTTGTGGAGGTCCACCAGGAGATGGTGTGTTGTGGAGGTCCACCAGGAGATAGTGTGTTGTGGAGGTCCACCAGGAGATGGTGTGTTGTGGAGGTCCACCAGGAGATAGTGTGTTGTGGAGGTCCTGCAGGAGATGGTGTGTTGTGGAGGTCCTGCAGGAGATGGTGTGTTGTGGAGGTCCTGCAGGAGATGGTGTGTTGTGGAGGTCCACCAGGAGATAGTGTGTTGTGGAGGTCCACCAGGAGATAGTGTGTTGTGGAGGTCCACCAGGAGATAGTGTGTTGTGGAGGTCCACCAGAAGATGGTGTGTTGTGGAGGTCCACCAGGAGATGGTGTGTTGTGGAGGTCCACCAGGAGATAGTGTGTTGTGGAGGTCCACCAGGAGATAGTGTGTTGTGGAGGTCCACCAGGAGATAGTGTGTTGTGGAGGTCCACCAGAAGATGGTGTGTTGTGGAGGTCCACCAGGAGATGGTGTGTTGTGGAGGTCCACCAGGAGATAGTGTGTTGTGGAGGTCCACCAGGAGATGGTGTGTTGTGGAGGTCCTGCAGGAGATGGTGTGTTGTGGAGGTCCACCAGGAGATGGTGTGTTGTGGAGGTCCTGCAGGAGATGGTGTGTTGTGGAGGTCCACCAGGAGATGGTGTGTTGTGGAGGTCCACCAGGAGATAGTGTGTTGTGGAGGTCCTGCAGGAGATAGTGTGTTGTGGAGGTCCACCAGAAGATAGTGTGTTGTGGAGGTCCACCAGAAGATAGTGTGTTGTGGAGGTCCACCAGAAGATAGTGTGTTGTGGAGGTCCACCAGAAGATAGTGTGTTGTGGAGGTCCACCAGGAGATAGTGTGTTGTGGAGGTCCACCAGGAGATGGTGTGTTGTGGAGGTCCTGCAGGAGATGGTGTGTTGTGGAGGTCCACCAGGAGATGGTGTGTTGTGGAGGTCCACCAGGAGATAGTGTGTTGTGGAGGTCCACCAGGAGATAGTGTGTTGTGGAGGTCCACCAGGAGATGGTGTGTTGTGGAGGTCCACCAGGAGATGGTGTGTTGTGGAGGTCCTGCAGGAGATGGTGTGTTGTGGAGGTCCACCAGGAGATAGTGTGTTGTGGAGGTCCTGCAGGAGATGGTGTGTTGTGGAGGTCCACCAGGAGATGGTGTGTTGTGGAGGTCCACCAGGAGATAGTGTGTTGTGGAGGTCCTGCAGGAGATGGTGTGTTGTGGAGGTCCACCAGGAGATAGTGTGTTGTGGAGGTCCACCAGGAGATGGTGTGTTGTGGAGGTCCACCAGGAGATAGTGTGTTGTGGAGGTCCACCAGGAGATAGTGTGTTGTGGAGGTCCACCAGGAGATGGTGTGTTGTGGAGGTCCACCAGGAGATAGTGTGTTGTGGAGGTCCTGCAGGAGATGGTGTGTTGTGGAGGTCCTGCAGGAGATGGTGTGTTGTGGAGGTCCTGCAGGAGATGGTGTGTTGTGGAGGTCCACCAGGAGATAGTGTGTTGTGGAGGTCCACCAGAAGATAGTGTGTTGTGGAGGTCCACCAGGAGATAGTGTGTTGTGGAGGTCCACCAGGAGATGGTGTGTTGTGGAGGTCCTGCAGGAGATAGTGTGTTGTAGAGGTCCTGCAGGAGATAGTGTGTTGTGGAGGTCCACCAGGAGATGGTGTGTTGTGGAGGTCCTGCAGGAGATAGTGTGTTGTGGAGGTCCACCAGGAGATGGTGTGTTGTGGAGGTCCTGCAGGAGATGGTGTGTTGTGGAGGTCCTGCAGGAGATGGTGTGTTGTGGAGGTCCACCAGGAGATGGTGTGTTGTGGAGGTCCACCAGGAGATAGTGTGTTGTAGAGGTCCTGCAGGAGATAGTGTGTTGTGGAGGTCCACCAGGAGATGGTGTGTTGTGGAGGTCCTGCAGGAGATGGTGTGTTGTGGAGGTCCTGCAGGAGATGGTGTGTTGTGGAGGTCCACCAGGAGATGGTGTGTTGTGGAGGTCCTGCAGGAGATGGTGTGTTGTGGAGGTCCTGCAGGAGATAGTGTGTTGTGGAGGTCCACCAGGAGATAGTGTGTTGTGGAGGTCCACCAGGAGATGGTGTGTTGTGGAGGTCCACCAGGAGATGGTGTGTTGTGGAGGTCCTGCAGGAGATAGTGTGTTGTGGAGGTCCACCAGGAGATGGTGTGTTGTGGAGGTCCTGCAGGAGATAGTGTGTTGTGGAGGTCCACCAGGAGATAGTGTGTTGTGGAGGTCCACCAGGAGATGGTGTGTTGTGGAGGTCCACCAGGAGATAGTGTGTTGTGGAGGTCCTGCAGGAGATGGTGTGTTGTGGAGGTCCTGCAGGAGATGGTGTGTTGTGGAGGTCCACCAGGAGATGGTGTGTTGTGGAGGTCCTGCAGGAGATAGTGTGTTGTGGAGGTCCACCAGGAGATAGTGTGTTGTGGAGGTCCACCAGGAGATGGTGTGTTGTGGAGGTCCACCAGGAGATGGTGTGTTGTGGAGGTCCACCAGGAGATAGTGTGTTGTGGAGGTCCTGCAGGAGATGGTGTGTTGTGGAGGTCCACCAGGAGATGGTGTGTTGTGGAGGTCCTGCAGGAGATAGTGTGTTGTGGAGGTCCTGCAGGAGATAGTGTGTTGTGGAGGTCCACCAGGAGATGGTGTGTTGTGGAGGTCCTGCAGGAGATAGTGTGTTGTGGAGGTCCTGCAGGAGATAGTGTGTTGTAGAGGTCCTGCAGGAGATGGTGTGTTGTAGAGGTCCTGCAGGAGATGGTGTGTTGTGGAGGTCCACCAGGAGATGGTGTGTTGTGGAGGTCCACCAGGAGATAGTGTGTTGTGGAGGTCCTGCAGGAGATAGTGTGTTGTGGAGGTCCACCAGGAGATAGTGTGTTGTGGAGGTCCACCAGGAGATGGTGTGTTGTGGAGGTCCACCAGGAGATAGTGTGTTGTGGAGGTCCTGCAGGAGATGGTGTGTTGTGGAGGTCCTGCAGGAGATAGTGTGTTGTGGAGGTCCACCAGGAGATGGTGTGTTGTGGAGGTCCTGCAGGAGATGGTGTGTTGTGGAGGTCCACCAGGAGATGGTGTGTTGTGGAGGTCCTGCAGGAGATAGTGTGTTGTGGAGGTCCTGCAGGAGATAGTGTGTTGTGGAGGTCCACCAGGAGATGGTGTGTTGTGGAGGTCCTGCAGGAGATAGTGTGTTGTGGAGGTCCTGCAGGAGATAGTGTGTTGTGGAGGTCCACCAGGAGATAGTGTGTTGTGGAGGTCCACCAGGAGATGGTGTGTTGTAGAGGTCCTGCAGGAGATGGTGTGTTGTAGAGGTCCTGCAGGAGATGGTGTGTTGTAGAGGTCCTGCAGGAGATAGTGTGTTGTGGAGGTCCACCAGGAGATGGTGTGTTGTGGAGGTCCACCAGGAGATAGTGTGTTGTGGAGGTCCTGCAGGAGATGGTGTGTTGTGGAGGTCCTGCAGGAGATGGTGTGTTGTGGAGGTCCTGCAGGAGATGGTGTGTTGTGGAGGTCCTGCAGGAGATAGTGTGTTGTGGAGGTCCTGCAGGAGATGGTGTGTTGTGGAGGTCCTGCAGGAGATAGTGTGTTGTGGAGGTCCACCAGGAGATGGTGTGTTGTGGAGGTCCTGCAGGAGATAGTGTGTTGTGGAGGTCCTGCAGGAGATAGTGTGTTGTAGAGGTCCTGCAGGAGATGGTGTGTTGTAGAGGTCCTGCAGGAGATGGTGTGTTGTAGAGGTCCTGCAGGAGATGGTGTGTTGTAGAGGTCCTGCAGGAGATAGTGTGTTGTGGAGGTCCACCAGGAGATGGTGTGTTGTGGAGGTCCACCAGGAGATAGTGTGTTGTGGAGGTCCTGCAGGAGATGGTGTGTTGTGGAGGTCCTGCAGGAGATGGTGTGTTGTGGAGGTCCTGCAGGAGATGGTGTGTTGTGGAGGTCCTGCAGGAGATAGTGTGTTGTGGAGGTCCTGCAGGAGATGGTGTGTTGTGGAGGTCCTGCAGGAGATAGTGTGTTGTGGAGGTCCACCAGGAGATGGTGTGTTGTGGAGGTCCTGCAGGAGATGGTGTGTTGTGGAGGTCCTGCAGGAGATAGTGTGTTGTGGAGGTCCTGCAGGAGATGGTGTGTTGTGGAGGTCCTGCAGGAGATGGTGTGTTGTGGAGGTCCTGCAGGAGATGGTGTGTTGTGGAGGTCCTGCAGGAGATAGTGTGTTGTGGAGGTCCTGCAGGAGATGGTGTGTTGTGGAGGTCCTGCAGGAGATAGTGTGTTGTGGAGGTCCTGCAGGAGATGGTGTGTTGTGGAGGTCCTGCAGGAGATGGTGTGTTGTGGAGGTCCTGCAGGAGATAGTGTGTTGTGGAGGTCCACCAGGAGATAGTGTGTTGTGGAGGTCCACCAGGAGATAGTGTGTTGTGGAGGTCCACCAGCAGATGGTGTGTTGTGGAGGTCCACCAGGAGATAGTGTGTTGTGGAGGTCCACCAGGAGATGGTGTGTTGTGGAGGTCCTGCAGGAGATGGTGTGTTGTGGAGGTCCACCAGGAGATGGTGTGTTGTGGAGGTCCACCAGGAGATAGTGTGTTGTGGAGGTCCACCAGGAGATGGTGTGTTGTGGAGGTCCACCAGGAGATGGTGTGTTGTGGAGGTCCACCAGGAGATAGTGTGTTGTGGAGGTCCACCAGGAGATGGTGTGTTGTGGAGGTCCACCAGGAGATAGTGTGTTGTGGAGGTCCACCAGGAGATAGTGTGTTGTGGAGGTCCACCAGGAGATGGTGTGTTGTAGAGGTCCTGCAGGAGATGGTGTGTTGTGGAGGTCCACCAGGAGATAGTGTGTTGTGGAGGTCCACCAGGAGATGGTGTGTTGTGGAGGTCCTGCAGGAGATGGTGTGTTGTGGAGGTCCACCAGGAGATGGTGTGTTGTAGAGGTCCTGCAGGAGATGGTGTGTTGTGGAGGTCCTGCAGGAGATAGTGTGTTGTAGAGGTCCTGCAGGAGATGGTGTGTTGTGGAGGTCCACCAGGAGATAGTGTGTTGTGGAGGTCCACCAGGAGATGCTGTGTTGTGGAGGTCCACCAGGAGATAGTGTGTTGTGGAGGTCCACCAGGAGATGGTGTGTTGTGGAGGTCCACCAGGAGATAGTGTGTTGTGGAGGTCCACCAGGAGATGGTGTGTTGTGGAGGTCCACCAGGAGATAGTGTGTTGTGGAGGTCCACCAGGAGTTAAGGAAATGGGAGCTGTGTGTTGGAGTATAATGGGTCAGTTTGGAGCGTCCCAGGAGATATAATCAGAAATATATAGATCCAGAAAAGGTCATTGATCAAGAACCGTCTGTACACACACACACATATGTGGCCAGACCATCTGTACCCACACATACATATGTGGCCACACCATCTGTACCCACACACACATGTGGCCAGACCATCTGTACCCACACACACATGTGGCCAGACCATCTGTACCCACACATATGTGGCCACACCATCTGTACCCACACACACATGTGGCCAGACCATCTGTACACACACACACATATGTGGCCAGACCATCTGTACCCACACATATGTGGCCACACCATCTGTACCCACACACACATGTGGCCAGACCATCTGTACCCACACACAGATGTGGCAAGACCATCTGTACCCACACACACATGTTGCCAGACTATCTGTACCCACACACACATGTGGCCACACCATCTGTACCCACACACACATGTGGCCACACCATCTGTACCCACTCACACATGTGGCCACACCATCTGTACCCACACACACATGTGGCCACATCGTCTGTACCCACTCACACATGTGGCCAGACCATCTGTACCCACACACACATGTGGCCAGACCATCTGTACCCACACACACATGTGGCCACACCATCTGTACCCACACACACATGTGGCCACACCATCTGTACCCACACACACATGTGGCCACACCATCTGTACCCACACACACATGTGGCCAGACTATCTGTACCCACACACACATGTGGCCACACCATCTGTACCCACACACATGTGGCCAGACTATCTGTACCCACACACACACATGTGGCCAGACTATCTGTACCCACACACACACATGTGGCCAGACTATCTGTACCCACACACACATGTGGCCAGACTATCTGTACCCACACACACATGTGGCCACACCATCTGTACCCACACACACATGTGGCCACACCATCTGTACCCACACACACATGTGGCCACACCATCTGTACCCACACACACATGTGGCCACACCATCTGTACCCACACACACATGTGGCCACACCATCTGTACCCACACACACATGTGGCCAGACTATCTGTACCCACACACACACATGTGGCCACACCATCTGTACCCACACACACATGTGGCCACACCATCTGTACCCACACACACATGTGGCCAGACCATCTGTACCAACACACACATGTGGCCAGACTATCTGTACCAACACACACATGTGGCCACACCATCTGTACCCACACACACATGTGGCCAGACTATCTGTACCCACACACACATGTGGCCACACCATCTGTACCCACACACATATATGTATATACACGGTGGAGTAGTCTCCTCACCCCCCCCCCCCTCAGCGGCTGCCAGTGGCGTCTGCTCCTGTGTTCATATGCCCTTTACAGGTGTGTACTCACCTAATTTTACTTGCGGGGGTTGAGCTTCGGTTCCTTGGTCCCGCCTCTCAACTATCAATCAACCGGTGTACAGATTCCTAAGCCTATTAGGCTCTATCATTTGAATCTCCATACATTTGAAACTGTGTATGGAGTCAGCCTCCACCACATCACTTTCTAATGCTTTCCACCTATTAACTACTCTAAAACACTAAAATAAGTTTTTTTTTCAAGTATCTCTGTGGCTCATTTGCGCACTCAGTTTCCACCTGTGTCCCCTAGTGCGTGTGCCCCTTGTGTTAAATAAACTGTCTTTATCTACCCTATCAATTCCTCTGAGAATCTTGTATGTGGTGATCATGTCCCCTCTAACTCTTCTGTCTCCCAGTGACGTGAGGTTTAATTCCTGTAGTCTCTCCTCGTAGCTCATACCCCTCAGTTCTGGTACTAGTCTGGTGGCAAGTCTTATACTTGACTAAATATGGACTCCATGCTGGAGCCGCATACTCCAGGATTGGTCGGACATATGTGGTATATAATGTTCTGAAAGATTCCTTACACAAGTTTCTAAAGGCCGTTCTTATGTTAGCCAACCTGGCATATGCCGCTGATATTATCCTCTTGATATGAGCTTCAGGGGACACGTCTGACGTGATATCAACCCCCAGGTCTTTCTCTCTCTCTGACTCTTGCAGGATTTCATCTCCCAAATGATACCTTGTAACTGGCCTCCTGCTCCCTACACCTCCTGCTCTTCATTACATTACATTTGCTTGGGTTAAACTCTAACAGCCATTTGTTCCACCATTCCTT
>NW_025573089.1:22500-87900 GCF_020424385.1 Procambarus clarkii
TGACGTCACCTTGTAGCGTACTGTAGCTGGTGACGTCACCTTGTAGCCTACTGTAGCTGGTGACGTCACCGTGGAGGGCACTGTAGCTGGTGATGTCACCTTGGAGGGCACTTTAGCTGGTGACGTCACCTTGTAGCGTAGTGTAGCTGGTGACGTCACCTTGTAGCCTACTGTAGCTGGTGACGTCACCTTGTAGCCTACTGTAGCTGGTGACGTCACCTTGTAGCCTACTGTAGCTGGTGACGTCACCTTGTAGTGTACTGTAGCTGGTGACGTCACCTTGTAGCCTACTGTAGCTGGTGACGTCACCTTGTAGCCTACTGTAGCTGGTGACGTCACCTTGTAGCGTACTGTAGCTGGTGACGTCACCTTGTAGCGTACTGTTGCTGGTGACGTCACCTTGTAGCCTACTGTAGCTGGTGACGTCACCTTGTAGCGTACTGTAGCTGGTGACGTCACCTTGTAGCGTACTGTTGCTGGTGACGTCACCTTGTAGCCTACTGTAGCTGGTGACGTCACCTTGTAGCGTAGTGTAGCTGGTGACGTCACCTTGTAGCGTACTGTTGCTGGTGACGTCACCTTGAAGGGCACTGTAGCTGGTGACGTCACCTTGTAGCGTAGTGTAGCTGGTGACGTCACCTTGTAGCGTAGTGTAGCTGGTGACGTCACCTTGTAGCGTAGTGTAGCTGGTGACGTCACCTTGTAGCGTAGTGTTGCTGGTGACGTCACCTTGTAGCCTACTGTAGCTGGTGACGTCACCTTGTAGCCTACTGTAGCTGGTGACGTCACCTTGTAGCGTAGTGTAGCTGGTGACGTCACCTTGTAGCGTACTGTAGCTGGTGACGTCACCTTGTAGCGTACTGTAGCTGGTGACGTCACCTTGTAGCGTACTGTTGCTGGTGACGTCACCTTGTAGCGTACTGTAGCTGGTGACGTCACCTTGTAGCCTACTGTAGCTGGTGACGTCACCTTGTAGCGTAGTGTAGCTGGTGACGTCACCTTGTAGCGTACTGTAGCTGGTGACGTCACCTTGTAGCCTACTGTAGCTGGTGACGTCTCCTTGAAGGGCACTGTAGCTGGTGACGTCACCTTGTAGCGTACTGTTGCTGGTGACGTCACCTTGTAGCGTACTGTAGCTGGTGACGTCACCTTGTAGCCTACTGTAGCTGGTGACGTCACCTTGTAGCGTAGTGTAGCTGGTGACGTCACCTTGTAGCGTACTGTAGCTGGTGACGTCACCTTGTAGCGTACTGTAGCTGGTGACGTCACCTTGTAGCGTACTGTAGCTGGTGACGTCACCTTGTAGCGTACTGTTGCTGGTGACGTCACCTTGTAGCGTACTGTAGCTGGTGACGTCACCTTGTAGCCTACTGTAGCTGGTGACGTCACCTTGTAGCCTACTGTAGCTGGTGACGTCACCTTGTAGCGTACTGTAGCTGGTGACGTCACCTTGTAGCCTACTGTAGCTGGTGACGTCACCTTGAAGGGCACTGTAGCTGGTGACGTCACCTTGTAGCGTACTGTTGCTGGTGACGTCACCTTGTAGCGTACTGTAGCTGGTGACGTCACCTTGTAGCCTACTGTAGCTGGTGACGTCACCTTGAAGGGCACTGTAGCTGGTGACGTCACCTTGTAGGGCACTGTAGCTGGTGACGTCACCTTGTAGCGTACTGTTGCTGGTGACGTCACCTTGAAGGGCACTGTAGCTGGTGACGTCACCTTGTAGCGTACTGTAGCTGGTGACGTCACCTTGTAGCGTAGTGTAGCTGGTGACGTCACCTTGTAGCCTACTGTAGCTGGTGACGTCACCTTGTAGCGTAGTGTAGCTGGTGACGTCACCTTGTAGCGTACTGTTGCTGGTGACGTCACCTTGAAGGGCACTGTAGCTGGTGACGTCACCTTGTAGCGTAGTGTAGCTGGTGACGTCACCTTGTAGCGTAGTGTAGCTGGTGACGTCACCTTGAAGAGCACTGTAGCTGGTGACGTCACCTTGTACCATACTGTAGCTGGTGACGTCACCTTGAAGAGCACTGTAGCTGGTGACGTCACCTTGTACCGTACTGTAGCTGGTGACGTCACCTTGTGCCATACTGTAGCTGGTGACGTCACCTTGTAGCGTAGTGTAGCTGGTGACGTCACCTTGTAGGGCACTGTAGCTGGTGACGTCACCTTGAAGAGCACTGTAGCTGGTGACGTCACCTTGAAGGGCACTGTAGCTGGTGACGTCACCTTGTAGCGTAGTGTAGCTGGTGACGTCACCTTGTAGGGCACTGTAGCTGGTGACGTCACCTTGAAGAGCACTGTAGCTGGTGACGTCACCTTGTAGGGCACTGTAGCTGGTGACGTCACCTTGTAGCGTAGTGTTGCTGGTGACGTCACCTTGAAGGGCACTGTAGCTGGTGACGTCACCTTGTAGCGTAGTGTTGCTGGTGACGTCACCTTGAAGGGCACTGTAGCTGGTGACGTCACCTTGTACCGTACTGTAGCTGGTGACGTCACCTTGTAGCGTACTGTTGCTGGTGACGTCACCTTGAAGGGCACTGTAGCTGGTGACGTCACCTTGTAGCGTACTGTTGCTGGTGACGTCACCTTGTAGCGTAGCTGGTGACGTCACCTTGTAGGGTACTGTAGCTGGTGACGTCACCTTGAAGGGCACTGTAGCTGGTGACGTCACCTTGTAGCGTAGTGTAGCTGGTGACGTCACCTTGTAGCGTAGTGTAGCTGGTGACGTCACCTTGTAGGGCACTGTAGCTGGTGACGTCACCTTGTAGGGCACTGTAGCTGGTGACGTCACCTTGTAGGGCACTGTAGCTGGTGACGTCACCTTGTAGGGCACTGTAGCTGGTGACGTCACCTTGTAGGGCACTGTAGCTGGCGACGTCACCTTGTAGGGCACTGTAGCTGGTGACGTCACCTTGTAGGGCAGCTCTCATGAAGAGTCTGGTGCCTGGCAGCCTGGTCCGGTCCATCAGGTGTTTGGTCCACTCATGCAGCTGCTGTCGTCCGTACCGTGGAGCGCACGACGGGTCAGGAGCGGGTGTACGACCTTCATAATGTAAACAAAGAGGTAGTGGGAGGCGAGGCAGCACATGAAGGAGCCCGGCGGCGCTCACGCAGCTTCTCTCTGAGATGATGGTATACTGCCTGCTCTGTAGGAGTATACCTCCACCCCCGTGTCCTCACACACACCCCAGAGTATACCATATCCATACACCCGCACCATACCCACTCACCCACATCATACCCATACACACCCGCACCATATCCACACAAGTAGTAGGGATGACACCGTGTGCGCCTCATTAGATTTTAGGCAAATGAGGCGCATACGGCGTCGGGGTTTTCACCGAACTTTTGAAAGAGGCGCATACGGCGTCGGGGTTTTCACCGAACTTTTGAATGAGGCGCATACGGCGTCGGGGTTTTCACCGAACTTTTGAATGAGGCGCATACGGCGTCGGGGGTTTCAGGTAAATTAGGGCAGAGGACGATACGGCACACCGGATTCAACGAACTTTGGAAAGAGGACGCTACGGCGTCATGGGTTTCAGGTAAATTTGGCCAGTCACAGATTTGGAATTAAGGAATTCTTATGAGGAAAATAATTTTGGAGATTTTAGAAGTTTGTTAAGAGTTCATATGAGGAAAATAATTTCATAGAAGTTTGTTAAGAGTTCTTATGGGAGAAATTTCAGAGTTCATACCGAGAATAAACAGATATTTAGGCCGTATATGTTTAAGTAGGATTCTTACTTAGAAACTAGTATATGTCTATATAACTAAACTGAATCATTACCTGGCCATCCTCATCCCCCTTCCCTCCCAAACCCCCGCATCTCCTGCTCTTACCTCACACCCCCTCCCTCCCCCTTCCCTCCCCCCCCCCCCGCGTCACCTCACTCTCCAGCCAGCCAGCAAGACGCCGCCTGCAGGTCACCTCCATAATCTTATCTTATCTTCTCCATAATATCTGGACCGTCCCTCCCCCCTCTCTCTACCTGTTACCGTACCCCCTCTCCTTCATATTGTTCAGTCATAATTCCATACAGCTATTTAGACATCATAATGTTTGTTCCTTTACATTAAACGAGTCAGTTTTACACAAATCAACCGAGTCAGTAAGCAAGTTCTAGCTCCTGTCCTCAGCCTTTGTTCCCTCTCATAACATCTTTACTAACAGTCCAATCCCCATGAAATTTTAAACAGTCATATTTCAGACGTAGTAAATAAGATCCGAACAATTACTGAGTTCTAGCTCCTGTCCTCAGCCTTCGTTCCCTCTCGTATCTTGGTTAATACCTACTCAATTTCCCTGAAATTTATACCCTCTGTATATCAGCCACAGTAAATAAGATCAAGTCAGTCACTGAGCTCCAGCTCATGTCCCCCACCTTAGTTAATTTGTACAAGTTCTTTAGTAACAATTACCAAACTCTTGCTCACGTTCGCTGCCATAGCTCATTTGTACAAGTTCTTTATTATCAGATCAATTCCCCTGAAATTTAAGATCATTATATTTCTACGTAGTAAAATAAATCAAGACATTAACCGAGTTTCAGCTCATGTCCTCCACCTTAGTTCATTGTTCATCAAAATTGATTCAAATCATCAGCAGTCCCCAATCATCATCAACAGTCCCCAACAGTCATCAACAGTCCCCAACAATAATCAACAGTCCCCAACAGTTATCAATAGTCCCCAGCCATCATCAACAGACCCCAACAATAATCAACAGTCCACAACAGTCATCAACAGTCCCCAACAGTCATCAACAGTCCCCAGTCATCATCAACAGTCCCCCAACAGTCATCAACAGTCCCCAACAGTCATCAACAGTCCCCAGCCATCATCAACAGTCCCCAACAGTCATCAACAGTCCCCAACAGTCATCAACAGTCCCCAACAGTCATCAACAGTCCCCAACAGTCCCCAACAGTCCCCAGCCATCATCATTAGTCCCCAACAGTCATCAACAGTCCCCAACAGTCATCAACAGTCCCCAACAGTCATCAACAGTTCCCAACAGTCATCAACAGTCCCCAGCCATCATCAACAGTCCCCAGCCATCATCAACAGTCTCCAACAGTCATCAACAGTCCCCAACAGTCATCAACAGTCCCAAACAGTCCCCAGCCATCATCAACAGTCCCCAACAGTCATCAACAGTCCCCAACAGTCATCAACAGTCCCCAACAGTCATCAACAGTCCCCAACAGTCATCAACAGTCCCCAACAGTCATCAACAGTCCACAACAGTCATCAACAGTCCCCAGTCATCATCAACAGTCCCCCAACAGTCATCAACAGTCCCCAACAGTCATCAACAGTCCCCAGCCATCATCAACAGTCCCCAACAGTCATCAACAGTCCCCAACAGTCATCAACAGTCCCCAACAGTCATCAACAGTCCCCAACAGTCATCAACAGTCCCCAACAGTCATCAACAGTCCCCAACAGTCATCAACAGTCATCAACAGTCATCAACAGTTCCCAACAGTCATCAACAGTCCCCAGCCATCATCAACAGTCCCCAACAGTCATCAACAGTCCCCAACAGTCATCAACAGTCATCAACAGTCCCCAACAGTCATCAACAGTCCCCAACAGTCATCAACATTCCCCAACAGTCATCAACAGTCATCAACAGTCATCAAAAGTCCCCAACAGTCATCAATATTCCCCAACAGTCATCAACAGTCCCCAACAGTCATCAACAGTCCCCAACAGTCATCAACAGTCCCCAACAGTCATCAACAGTTCCCAACAGTCATCAACAGTCCCCAGCCATCATCAACAGTCCCCAACAGTCATCAACAGTCCCAAACAGTCCCCAGCCATCATCAACAGTCCCCAACAGTCATCAACAGTCCCCAACAGTCATCAACAGTCCCCAACAGTCATCAACAGTCCCCAACAGTCATCAACAGTCCCCAACAATAATCAACAGTCCCCAACAGTTATCAATAGTCCCCAGCCATCATCAACAGACCCCAACAATAATCAACAGTCCACAACAGTCCCCAGTCATCATCAACAGTCCCCCAACAGTCATCAACAGTCCCCAACAGTCATCAACAGTCCCCAGCCATCATCAACAGTCCCCAACAGTCATCAACAGTCCCCAACAGTCATCAACAGTCCCCAACAGTCATCAACAGTCCCCAACAGTCATCAACAGTCCCCAACAGTCATCAACAGTCCCCAACAGTCATCAACAGTCATCAACAGTCATCAACAGTCCCCAACAGTCATCAACAGTCCCCAACAGTCATCAACAGTCCCCAACAGTCCCCAACAGTCATCAACAGTCCCCAACAGTCATCAACATTCCCCAACAGTCATCAACAGTCATCAACAGTCATCAAAAGTCCCCAACAGTCCCCAACAGTCATCACATCATTCCCCAACAGTCATCAACAGTCCCCAACAGTCATCCAGTCCCCAACAGTCATCAACAGTCCCCAACAGTCATCAACAGTTCCCAACAGTCATCAACAGTTCCCAACAGTCATCAACAGTCCCCAGCCATCATCAACAGTCCCCAACAGTCATCAACAGTCCACAACAGTCATCAACAGTCCCCAACAGTCATCAACAGTCCCCAACAGTCATCAACAGTCCCCAACAGTCATCAACAGTCCCCAACAGTCATCAACAGTCCCCAACAGTCATCAACATTCCCCAACAGTCATCAACAGTCCCCAACAGTCATCAACAGTCCCCCAACAGTCATCAACAGTTCCCAACAGTCATCAACAGTCCCCAGCCATCATCAACAGTCCCCAACAGTCATCAACAGTCCACAACAGTCATCAACAGTCCCCAGCCATCATCAACAGTCCCCAACAGTCATCAACAGTCCCCAACAGTCATCAACAGTCCCCAACAGTCATCAACAGTCCCCAACAGTCATCAACAGTCCCCAACAGTCATCAACAGTCCCCAACAGTCATTAACAGTCCCCAACAGTCATCAACAGTCCCCAACAGTCATCAAGTCATCAACAGTCCCCAACAGTCCCCAACAGTCATCAACAGTCCCCAACAGTCATCAACAGTCCCCAACAGTCATCAACAGTCCCCAACAGTCATCAACAGTCCCCAACAGTCCCCAACAGTCATCAACAGTCATCAACAGTCCCCAACAGTCCCCAACAGTCATCAACAGTCCCCAACAGTCATCAACAGTCATCAACAGTCCCCAACAGTCCCCAACAGTCATCAACAGTCCCCAACAGTCATCAACAGTCCCCAACAGTCATCAACAGTCCCCAACAGTCATCAACAGTCCCCAACAGTCATCAACGTTCCCCAACAGTCATCAACAGTCCCCAACAGTCATCAACAGTCCCCAACAGTCATCAACAGTCCCCAACAGTCATCAACAGTCCCCAACAGTCATCAACAGTCCCCAACAGTCATCAACAGTCCCCAACAGTCCCCAACAGTCCCCAACAGTCATCAACAGTCCCCAGGAAACTAGTGAACAAGAAGTAACGCTTAAGTCGTTACACTAAAGTTTTCCCTCACTCAAAATCAATAAGGAATATCCGGACTCACGCCAGACTTCTCCACCTCTTGTGCTCAGGTGAGGCTAGGTGAACACCAGGTGAGGTGAACACCAGGTGAGGTGAACACCAGGTGAGGCTAGGTGAACACCAGGTGAGGTGAACACCAGGTGAGGTGAACATCAGGTGAGGTGAACACCAGGTGAGGTGAACACCAGGTGAGGTGAACACCAGGTGAGGCTAGGTGAACACCAGGTGAGGCTAGGTGAACACCAGGTGAGGCTAGGTGAACACCAGGTGAGGTGAACACCAGGTGAGGCTAGGTGAACACCAGGTGAGGTGAACACCAGGTGAGGCTAGGTGAACACCAGGTGAGGTGAACACCAGGTGATGCTAGGTGAACACCAGGTGAGGCGAGGTGGACACTAGGTGAGGTGAACACCAGGTGAGGAGAACACCAGGCGAGGTGGACACCAGGTGAGGTGAACACCAGGTGAGGTGAACACCAGGTGAGGTGAACACCGGGTAAGGTGAACACCAGGCGAGGTGGACACCAGGTGAGGTGAACACCAGGTGAGGTGAACACCAGGAGAGGCTAAGTGAACACCAGGTGAGGCGAGGTGAACACCAGGTGAGGCGAGGTGAACACCAGGTGAGGCGAGGTGAACACCAGGTGAGGCGAGGTGAACACAGGTGAGGCGAAGTGAACACCAGGTGGGGCGAGGTGAACACCAGGTGAGGCGAGGTGAACACAAAGTGAGGGTAGGTGAACACCAGGTGAGGCTAGATGAACACCAAGTGAGGCGAGGTGAACACCAGGTGAAGCTAGGTGAACACCAGGTGAGGCTAGATGAACACCAAGTGAGGCGAGGTGAACATCGGGTGAGGCGAGGTGAACACCTGGTGAGACTAGGTGAACACGAGGTGAAGCAAGGTGAATACCTGGTGAGACTAGGTGAACACGAGGTGAGGCTATGTGAACACCAGGTGAGACTAGGTGAACACGAGGTGAGGCTATGTGAACACCAGGTCAGACTAGGTGAACACGAGGTGAGGCTATGTGAACACCAGGTCAGACTAGGTGAACAGGAGGTGAAGCTAGGTGAACACCAGGTGAAGCTAGGTGAACACAAGGTGAGGCAAGGTGAACACCAAATGAGGCTAGGTGAACGCCAGGTGAAGCTGGGAAAACGCCAGATGAGGCTATGTGAACACCAGGTGAGACTAGTTGAACACTAGGTGAGGCAAAATGAACACCAAATGAGGCTAGGTGAACACCAGGTGAGGCGAGGTGAACACCAGGTGAGGCGAGGTGAACACCAGGTGAGGCGAGGTGAACATCAGGTGAGGCGAGGTGAACACCAGGTGAGGCGAGGTGAACACCAGGTGAGGCGAGGAACATCAGGTGAGGCGAGGTGAACACCAGGTGAGGCGAGGTGAACTCCAGGTGAAGCTAGGTGTACACCAAGTGAGGCGAGGTGAACACCAAGTGAGAATAGGTGAACACCAGGTGAGGCGAGGTGAACACCAGGTGAGGCGAGGTGAACACCAGGTGAGGCGAGGTGAACACCAAGTGAGGCTAGGTGAACATCGGGTGAGGCGAGGTGAACACCAAATGAGGTGAGGTGAACACCAGGTGAGGCTAGGTGAACACCAGGTTAGGCTAGGTGAACACCAGGTGAAAAAAGATGAACACCAGGTGAAAAAAGATGAACACCAGGTGAGGAAAGGTGAACACCAAGTGAGGCAAGGTGAACACCAGGTGAGACGAGGTGAACACCAGGTGAAGCTAGGTGAACACCAGGTGAGGACAGTTGAACACCAGGTGAGGCGAGGTGAACACCAAGTGAGGCGAGGTGAACACCAAGTGAGGCGAGGTGAAAAACAGGTGAGGCAAGGTGAACACGAGGTGCAGCTAGGTGAACACAAGATGAGGCGAGGTGAACACCAGGTGAGGCAAGGTGAACACGAGGTGCAGCTAGGTGAACACAAGATGAGGCGAGGTGAACACCAGGTGAGGCAAGGTGAACACGAGGTGAGGCGAGGTGAACACCAGGTGAAGCTAGGTGAACACCAGGTGAGGACAGTTGAACACCAGATGAGGCGAGGTGAACACCAAGTGAGGCGAGGTGAGCACCAGGTGAGGCTAGGTGAACACCAGGTAAGGCTAGGTGAACGCCAGGTGAGGCAAGGTGAACACCAGGTGAGGCGAGGTGAACACCAGGTGAGGCGAGGTGAACTCCAAGTGAAGCGAGGTGAACACTAGGTGAGGTTAGGTGAACACGAGGTGAGGCAAGGAGAACACCAGGTGAGGCTAGGTGAACACCAATTGAGGCTAGGTGAACACCAATTGAGGCTAGGTGAACACCAATTGAGGCTAGGTGAACGCCAGGTGAGGCGAGGTGAACACCAGGTGAGGCTAGGTGAACACCAGGTGAGGCAAAGTGAACACCAGGTGAGGCAAGGTGAACACCAGGTGAGGCAAGGTGAACACCAGGTGAGGCAAGGTGAACATCAGGTGAGGCAAGGTGAACATCAGGTGAGGCCAGGTGAATGCCAGGTGAGCACCAGATGAGCTAGGTGAACACCAATTGAGGCTAGGTGAACACCAATTGAGGCTAGGTGAACACCAATTGAGGCAAAGTGAACACCAGGTGAGGCAAAGTGAACACCAGGTGAGGCAAGGTGAACACCAGGTGAGGCAAGGTGAACACCAGGTGAGGCAAGGTGAACACCAGGTGAGGCAAGGTGAACACCAGGTGAGGCAAAGTGAACACCAGGTGAGGCAAGGTGAACACCAGGTGAGGCAAGGTGAACACCAGGTGAGGCAAGGTGAACATCAGGTGAGGCCAGGTGAATGCCAGGTGAGCACCAGATGAGCTAGGTGAACAACAGGTGAGGCTAGGTGAACGCTAGGTGAGGCTAGGTGAACACCAGGTGAACACCAGGTGAGGCAAGGTGAACACCACGTGAGGCAAGGTGAACACCGGGTAAGGCTGTGGGATATCTGGGGCTTGACTCAATTTATTTAATTATTAAATTAATGAAATCAATTACGAAGGACCACCCACTTTTAAGAAAAGAGGGAAACTAATAAAAAGTGATCATTAGAAACACAAGGAGGAACCAGTGTCTATGGATAAATATTTGAAAGCATAATCACTTAAATAAATAATGGACTGTATAGTTAATTAACTAAAGTCAAAGCCTCAAACACCTACATTGGGGGGGGGGGGTATTGCTAGAACTTCATATACGTCTAGGAACTAGTGTGGTTCGTGCACCAGTTCATTGTTTGATAAAGAATATTGTGACCAAATATTAAAGAATCGATATGCAATTACCAATAGAAATTATAAAGATTATTAGCATCAGAAAGCAATCATCTAAATAAACACATTTATCTCCAGTGTACATGACGAGGACTCAATTTGACAATATCATGAAACAAATAGCAATAATTGGAGTAATTAAATGTGTACAAAAGTCTTAGCTTTAAGACGATTTCTATGACATCATTCACGCCTCGTCCTCGTGATCTCAGGATCTCCACGTAGAAGCCCTTGGAGGTGAATCACACGAATGTAGGTAACAGCTCGTTGACTCCTTACATACGAGCTGTAATTTAAGGGATATTACGTAGCATTGAACTAGGCTACTTAAATCTCAATATTCATGAAATATAAAATAACGATTAGTGCGGTACTAACGTTGGATTTTTTGTAGTCGTTCGATATAACGACAGGCTGCCCACGACATATACAATCTCTAATGATGCATCACAAAAGAACTATATACTTATCGAAAGGTGCAAATTATGCTGAGGCCTGCCGGTATCGCGTCTCAGTCTCAAACTTCCACAATGTCGTACACGTGGTTGAGAGCTTGGCCTGAATATCGACGCGTTATTAGTTGACCGAGCACTGCAGATCACGTAGAAGAAAAATTATTCGTTCTGGGTTGAGTACCAGTGTAATTCTTGCTGATAATCCCAACGTCACGTGTCTCAGACTCTGACGCCACGACTTTGTTGCTCAATTCAGCAAGACGAGTCCACCATCCACACACACAACGGCGTCTCTCCTCCCTCAACCGGCGTCCCCGCATTCACCACAGAAATTATTTATCACGAATAATATTATTTCGCGCAATTGGGGTGGAAATACTTTAGTAAAGACTGGGTTGTAATTCTAGAGATTTAAATATTATTGCTTTCTCGTCTTATGGTGGTAAACGAGAAATGGAGAAGATTTTAGTTTTCTCCATGGCATTCACGCGTGACAGAAAAACTATTACTTGATAACAATTGTAACTAAAAACTCTCCATTTAGAATTATTTGGGAGTTATGTTATCCATAAATAATTATCACACGGAATACTGATGATTTTAGAGAATCACATTCAATTCTCTAACACACTGGATATAAATGTGTTTAACTAGGTATAATCTGACGCAATACTGGTGCTTGGTTTCGTAAGAATTCCAGTATTCTTATGCAGATATAATAGTTAGTTCATGTGAACATTACCGTTAGTAAGTCTTAGTAACTACTGTAGTTAGTATATTTTAATACTGATTTATTATAATACAATAGTATTGTATTAGTGTTGGAAATTTCCAACAGAGGCTAGGTGAACACCACGTGAGGCTAGGTGAACACCACGTGAGGCAAGGTGAACACCACGTGAGGCAAGGTGAACACCAGGTGAGGCTAGGTGAACACCACGTGAGGCTAGGTGAACACCACGTGAGGCTAGGTGAACACCACGTGAGGCTAGGTGAACACCACGTGAGGCTAGGTGAACACCACGTGAGGCTAGGTGAACACCACGTGAGGCAAGGTGAACACCACGTGAGGCTAGGTGAACACCACGTGAGGCAAGGTGAACACTACGTGAGGCTAGGTGAACACCAGGTGAGGCAAGGTGAACACCACGTGAGGCTAGGTGAACACCACGTGAGGCTAGGTGAACACCACGTGAGGCTAGGTGAACACCACGTGAGGCTAGGTGAACACCACGTGAGGCTAGGTGAACACGTGAGGCTAGGTGAACACCACGTGAGGCAAGGTGAACACCACGTGAGGCAAGGTGAACACCACGTGAGGCTAGGTGAACACCACGTGAGGCAAGGTGAACACCACGTGAGGCAAGGTGAACACCACGTGAGGCTAGGTGAACACCACGTGAGGCAAGGTGAACACCACGTGAGGCAAGGTGAACACCACGTGAGGCTAGGTAAACACCCCGTGAGGCTAGGTGAACACCCCGTGAGGCTAGGTGAACACCACGTGAGGCTAGGTGAACACCACGTGAGGCTAGGTGAACACCACGTGAGGCTAGGTGAACACCACGTGAGGCTAGGTGAACACCACGTGAGGCTAGGTGAACACCACGTGAGGCAAGGTGAACACCACGTGAGGCTAGGTGAACACCACGTGAGGCTAGGTGAACACCACGTGAGGCAAGGTGAACACCACGTGAGGCTAGGTGAACACCACGTGAGGCAAGGTGAACACTAGGTGAACACCACGTGAGGCAAGGTGAACACCACGTGAGGCTAGGTGAACACCACGTGAGGCTAGGTGAACACCACGTGAGGCTAGGTGAACACCACGTGAGGCTAGGTGAACACCACGTGAGGCTAGGTGAACACCACGTGAGGCTAGGTGAACACCACGTGAGGCAAGGTGAACACCACGTGAGGCAAGGTGAACACCACGTGAGGCTAGGTGAAC
Organism: Procambarus clarkii; assembly: GCF_020424385.1. NCBI lineage: Eukaryota > Metazoa > Arthropoda > Malacostraca > Decapoda > Cambaridae > Procambarus > Procambarus clarkii. Next base: position 35,746 of record NW_025573089.1, read on the forward strand.
ACCACGTGAGGCTAGGTGAACACCACGTGAGGCAAGGTGAACACCACGTGAGGCAAGGTGAACACCACGTGAGGCAAGGTGAACACTAGGTAAACACCACGTGAGGCAAGGTGAACACCACGTGAGGCAAGGTGAACACCACGTGAGGCTAGGTGAACACCAGGTGAGGCAAGGTGAACACCACGTGAGGCTAGGTGAACACCACTTGAGGCAAGGTGAACACCACGTGAGGCTAGGTGAACACCAGGTGAGGCTAGGTGAACACCACGTGAGGCTAGGTGAACACCACGTGAGGCTAGGTGAACACCACGTGAGGCTAACTGAACACCACGTGAGGCAAGGTGAACACCACGTGAGGCAAGGTGAACACCACGTGAGGCAAGGTGAACACCACGTGAGGCTAGGTGAACACCACGTGAGGCTAGGTGAACACCAGGTGAGGCAAGGTGAACACCACGTGAGGCTAGGTGAACACCACGTGAGGCTAGGTGAACACCACGTGAGGCTAGGTGAACACCACGTGAGGCTAGGTGAACACCACGTGAGGCTAGGTGAACACCACGTGAGGCTAGGTGAACACCACGTGAGGCTAGGTGAACACCACGTGAGGCAAGGTGAACACCACGTGAGGCAAGGTGAACACCACGTGAGGCTAGGTGAACACCACGTGAGGCAAGGTGAACACCACGTGAGGCAAGGTGAACACCACGTGAGGCCAGGTGAACACTAGGTGAACACCACGTGAGGCAAGGTGAACACCACGTGAGGCAAGGTGAACACCACGTGAGGCTAGGTGAACACCAGGTGAGGCAAGGTGAACACCACGTGAGGCTAGGTGAACACCACTTGAGGCAAGGTGAACACCACGTGAGGCTAGGTGAACACCACGTGAGGCTAGGTGAACACCACGTGAGGCTAGGTGAACACCACGTGAGGCTAGGTGAACACCACGTGAGGCTAGGTGAACACCACGTGAGGCTAGGTGAACACCACGTGAGGCTAGGTGAACACCACGTGAGGCTAGGTGAACACCACGTGACGCTAGGTGAACACCACGTGACGCTAGGTGAACACCACGTAACGCTAGGTGAACACCACGTAACGCTAGGTGAACACCACGTGACGCTAGGTGAACACTAGGTGAACACCACGTGAGGCTAGGTGAACACGTGAGGCTAGGTGAACACCACGTGAGGCAAGGTGAACACCACGTGAGGCAAGGTGAACACCACGTGAGGCTAGGTGAACACCACGTGAGGCTAGGTGAACACCACGTGAGGCTAGGTGAACACCAGGTGAGGCTAGGTGAACACCACGTGAGGCAAGGTGAACACCACGTGAGGCTAGGTGAACACCACGTGAGGTAAGGTGAACACCACGTGAGGCAAGGTGAACACCACGTGGGGCTAGGTGAACACCACGTGGGGCTAGGTGAACACCACGTGGGGCTAGGTGAACACCACGTGGGGCTAGGTGAACACGTGAGGCTAGGTGAACACCACGTGAGGCTAGGTGAACACCACGTGAGGCTAGGTGAACACCACGTGAGGCTAGGTGAACACCACGTGAGGCTAGGTGAACACCACGTGAGGCTAGGTGAACACCACGTGAGGCTAGGGGAACACCACGTGAGGCTAGGGGAACACCACGTGAGGCTAGGTGAACACCACGTGAGGCTAGGTGAACACCACGTGAGGCTAGGTGAACACCACGTGAGGCTAGGTGAACACCACGTGAGGCAAGGTGAACACCACGTGAGGCAAGGTGAACACCACGTGAGGCTAGGTGAACACCACGTGAGGCTAGGTGAACACCACGTGAGGCTAGGTGAACACCACGTGAGGCTAGGTGAACACCACGTGAGGCTAGGTGAACACCACGTGAGGCTAGGTGAACACCACGTGAGGCTAGGTGAACACCACGTGAGGCTAGGTGAACACCACGTGAGGCTAGGTGAACACCACGTGAGGCTAGGTGAACTGGAAGTGGACTGTAATTAAGGTGGTAGTGGTGGCGTGGCCCAACTAGTACACGGTCTCAGCTTCCATCCCACCATCACAACTATTCCATCCCACCATCACAACTATTCCATCCCACCATCACAACCATTCCATCCCATTATCACAACTATTCCATCCCATCATCACAACTATTCCATCCCACCATCACAACTATTCCATCCCACCATCACAACCATTCCATCACAAGCATTCCATCCCACCATCACAACTATTCCATCACATCACAACTATTCCATCCATCCCACCATCACAACCATTCCATCCCACCATCACAACTATTCCATCCCACCATCACAACTATTCCATCACAACCATTCCATCCCAACTATTCCATCCCACCATCCCAACCATTCCATCCCACCGTCACAACCATTCCATCCCACTGTCACAACCATTCCATCCCACCGTCACAACCATTCCATCCCAACTATTCCATCCCAACTATTCCATCCCACCATCACAACCATTCCATCCCACCATATTCCATCCCACCATCACAACCATTCCATCCCACCATCACAACTATTCCATCCCACCATCACAACTATTCCATCCCACCATCACCATTCCATCCCACCATCACAACCATTCCATCCCACCATCACAAATTCCATCCCACCATCACAATCCCACCATCACAACCATTCCATCCCACCATCACAACCATTCCATCCCACCATCACAACCACCATCACAACTATTCCATCCCACCATCACAACCATTCCATCCACAACATTCCATCCCACCATCACAACCATTCCATCCCACCATCACAACCATTCCATCCCACCATCACAACCATTCCATCCCACCATCACAACCATTCCATCCCACCATCATTCCATCCCACCATCACAACCATTCCATCCCACCATCACAACCATTCCATCCCACCATCACAACCATTCCATCCCACCATCACAACCATTCCATCCCACCATCAATTCCATCCCAACTATTCCATCCCACCATCCCAACCATTCCATCCCACCGTCACAACCATTCCATCCCACTGTCACAACCATTCCATCCCACCGTCACAACCATTCCATCCCAACTCCATTCCCAACCATTCCATCCCACCATCACAACCATTCCATCCCACCATCACAACCATTCCATCCCACCATCACAACCATTCCATCCCACCATCACAACCATTCCATCCCAACATTCCATCCCACCAGTCCATCCCAACCATCACAACCATTCCATCCACAACTATTCCATCCCACCATCACAACCATTCCATCCCACCATCACAACCATTCCATCCCACCATCACAACCATTCCATCCCACCATCACAACCATTCCATCCCAACTATTCCATCCCACCATCACAACCATTCCATCCCACCATCACAACCATTCCATCCCACCATCACAACCATTCCATCCCACCATCACAACCATTCCATCCCACCATCACAACCATTCCATCCCACCATCACAACCATTCCATCCCACCATCACAACCATTCCATCCCACCATCACAACCATTCCATCCCACCATCACCATTCCACAACCATTCCATCCCACCATCACAACCATTCCATCCCACCATCACAACCATTCCATCCCACCATCACAACCATTCCATCCCACCATCACAACCATTCCATCCCACCATCACAACCATTCCATCCCACCATCACAACCATTCCATCCCACCATCACAACCATTCCATCCCACCATCACAACCATTCCATCCCACCATCACAACCATTCCATCCCACCATCACAACCATTCCATCCCACCATCACAAACATTCCATCCCACCATTCCATCCCACCATCACAACCATTCCATCCCACCATCACAACCATTCCATCCCACCATCACAACCATTCCATCCCACCATCACAACCATTCCATCCCACCATCACAACCATTCCATCCCACCATCACACCACAACATTCCATCCCACCATCACAACCATTCCATCCCACCATCACAACCATCATCCCACCATCAACCATTCCATCCCACCATCACAACCATTCCATCCCACCATCCATCCCAACTATTCCATCCCACCATCACAACCATTCCATCCCACCATCCAACCATTCCATCCCACCATCACAACCATTCCATCCCACCATCACAACCATTCCATCCCACCATCACAACCATTCCATCCAACATTCCATCACAACCATTCCATCCCACCATCACAACCATTCCATCCCACCCCACCATCCACAACCATTCCATCCCACCATCACAACCATTCCATCCCACCATCACAACCATTCCATCACCAACCATTCCATCCCACCATCACAACCATTCCATCCCAACTATTCCATCCCACCATCACAACCATTCCATCCCACCATCACAACCATTCCATCCCACCATCACAACCATTCCATCCCACCATCACAACCATTCCATCCCACCATCACAACCATTCCATCCCACCATCACAACCATTCCATCCCACCATCACAACCATTCCATCCCACCATCACAACCATTCCATCCCACCATCACAACCATTCCATCCCACCATCACAACCATTCCATCCCACCATCACAACCATTCCATCCCACCATCACAACCATTCCATCCCACCATCACATTCCAACCATTCCATCCCAACCATTCCAACCATTCCATCACCACCATCCAACCATTCCATCACAACCATTCCATCCCACCAACAACCATTCCATCCCACCATCACACCATTCCATCCCACCATCACATCCCACCATCCACCATCACAACCATTCCATCCCACCATCACAACCATTCCATCCCACCATCACAACCATTCCATCACCACCATCACAACCATTCCATCCCACCATCACAACCATTCCATCCAACCACCATCACAACCATTCCATCCCACCATCACAACCATTCCATCCCACCATCACAACCATTCCATCCCACCATCACAACCATTCCATCCCACCATCACAACCATTCCATCCCACCATCACAACCATTCCATCCCACCATCACAACCATTCCATCCCACCATCACAACCATTCCATCCCACCATCACAACCATTCCATCCCACCATCACAACCATTCCATCCCACCATCACAACCATTCCATCCCACCATCACAACCATTCCATCCCACCATCACAACCATTCCATCCCACCATCACAACCATTCCATCAACCACCATCACAACCATTCCATCCCACCATCACAACCATTCCATCCCACCATCAACCATTCCACCATCACAACCATTCCATCCCACCATCACAACCATTCCATCCATCACCCACCATCCCACCACAACCATTCCATCCCACCATCACAACCATTCCATCCCACCATCACAACCATTCCATCCCACCATCACAACCATTCCATCCCACCATCACAACCATTCCATCCCACCATCACAACCATTCCATCCCACCGTCACAACCATTCCATCCCACCGTCACAACCATTCCATCCCACCATCACAACCATTCCATCCCACCATCACAACCATTCCATCCCACCATCACAACCATTCCATCCCACCGTCACAACCATTCCATCCCACCGTCACAACCATTCCATCCCACCGTCACAACCATTCCATCCCACCGTCACAACCATTCCATCCCACCGTCACAACCATTCCATCCCACCATCAAAACCATTCCATCCCACCATCACAACCATTCCATCCCACCATCACAACCATTCCATCCCACCATCACAACCATTCCATCCCACCATCACAACCATTCCATCCCACCATCACAACCATTCCATCCCACCATCACAACCATTCCATCCCACCATCACAACCATTCCATCCCACCATCACAACCATTCCATCCCACCATCACAACCATTCCATCCCACCATCACAACCATTCCATCCCACCATCACAACCATTCCATCACACCATCACAACCATTCCATCCCACCGTCACAACCATTCCATCCCAACTATTCCATCCCACCATCACAACCATTCCATCCCACCATCACAACCATTCCATCCCACCATCACAACCATTCCATCCCACCATCACAACCATTCCATCCCACCATCACAACCATTCCATCCCACCATCACAACCATTCCATCCCACCATCACAACCATTCCATCCCACCATCACAACCATTCCATCCCACCATCACAACTATTCCATCCCACCATCACAACCATTCCATCCCACCATCACAACCATTCCATCCCACCATCACTACCGTTCCATCCCACCATCACAACCGTTCCATCCCACCATCACAACCATTCCATCCCACCATCACTACCATTCCATCCCACCATCACAACCATTCCATCACTACCGTTCCATCCCACCATCACAACCATTCCATCCCACCATCACTACCGTTCCATCCCACCATCACAACCATTCCATCCCACCATCACAACCATTCCATCCCACCATCACTACCATTCCATCCCACCATCACAACCATTCCATCCCACCATCACAACCATTCCATCCCACCATCACTACCATTCCATCCCACCATCACAACCATTCCATCCCACCATCACTACCATTCCATCCCACCATCACTACCATTCCATCCCACCATCACAACCATTCCATCCCACCATCACAACCATTCCATCCCACCATCACTACCATTCCATCCCACCATCACTACCATTCCATCCCACCATCACAACCATTCCATCACTACCATTCCATCCCACCATCACAACCATTCCATCCCACCATCACAACCATTCCATCCCACCATCATCTCCCTCCCATCTACTCTTCCATTATTATAGTTAATTAAGCTCAGAGACAAACAAATACGTTAATTGGTAATTAAAATCTCCTTAGTTTGTTTTTGTTATTGTTTTAATGAGTGGTTGTTGTCCTCACATAATTGTGCTTGCGGGGGTTGAGCTCTGGCTCTTTGGTCCCGCCTCTCAACTGTCAATCAACTGGTGTACAGATTCCTGAGCCTACTGGGCTCTATCATATCTACACTTGAAACTGTGTATGGAGTCAGCCTCCACCACATCACTTCCTAATGCATTCCATTTACTAACTACTCTGACACTGAAAAAGTTCTTTCTAACGTCTCTGTGGCTCATTTAGGTACTCGGCTTCCATCTGTGTCCCCTTGTGCGTGTGCCCCTTGTGTTAAATAATCCATCCTTGTCTACCCTGTCAATTCCCCTGAGAATATTGTATGTGATGATCATGTCTCCCCTTGCTGTTCTGTCTTCCTGCGACGAGAGGTGCAGTTCACGTAATATGTTGCGTAAGAAAGCAATCGTCAATTAATTCTAGAAAGTCTTCTGCTTCATTATTCCCTGTTTTGTTCACCCAGTTTATTCCACTAAAATTAAAGTCACCCATGACATAAATACTGTTAGATCTAGATGCTCTAGATATTTCATCCCATAGATGCTTTGCTTCCATTCTGTCTAAATTTGGTGGCCTATATATAACTCCTATTATAATAATATTTGCTTTTTCGTTTAATTCTATCCAAATAGTTTCTGTGTGTGGCTCAGTTTTAATTCCCTCTTTGAGACTACATTTCAAATTGTCCCTAACATATATGGCTACTCCGCCTCCTCGTCTAATATATCTATCTGTGTGAAATAGTTTAAATCCATTTATTTGATATTCAGCTAATAGTTCTCTATTTTCTACATTCATCCACGTTTCGGTAAGTGCAATAATATCTATTTTTTCTGTGCAGACAAGAGCATTTAACTCGTTTATTTTGTTTCTTAGACTTCTACTGTTAGTGTAATATACCCTAAGTGAATTGTTATTTTGAGGCCCTTCTCTTTCCCTGATCATTTTGCCAATTTGTTTCTCCAACAAACACATATTTTTATTACCTCCTTCCTCCCTATCAATTCCCATACCACTATCTACTAACAGTTTAAACCCAAACAAACACCTCTAACCACTGGTTCCAACGAGTTCGCAACAGCAACAACCCCAGCCCTCGATAGATGCACCCCATCACGAGCATACATTTCATTTCTTCCATAGAAGTGTTCCCAGTTGTCTATGAAAGATATTGCTTTTGATTTGCAATATCTTTCCAGCCGGCAATTGACACCAAGTGCCCTCGACAACCATTCATTCCCAACACTGTTTGCTGCCTCTCATGGGTCAATAGGAGCTGCCTCTCATGGCACAATAGGAGGTGCTTCTCATGCAACCCGTTCTCGCACTTGCTTCTTGTCAATTTGGATAGAACGTTTTGTGCTAGAGATAGGGGGAACAGGTTAAGGGTTTGCTATCCGGAGCTGGCATTGGTGATATTATAAACAACATGAATGATATTATGGCTGGTAATGGGAACAATCCCATTATTTGCATTAGCGTGGGAGGAAATGATGTTGGTCGAGTCAGGAGTGAGGAACTGATTCAGAGGTATAAAACAGCCATAGAGTTAGTTAGGAGCAAGGGAGGAATCCCGATCATATGTGGCATTCTTCCAAGAAAGGGAGTGGGAAATGAATGGATATCGAGGGCACTTGGTGTCAATTGCCGGCTGGAAAGATATTGCAAATCAAATGCAATATCTTTCATAGACAACTGGGAACACTTCTATGGAAGAAATGAAATGTATGCTCGTGATGGGGTGCATCTATCGAGAGCTGGGGTTGTTGCTGTTGCGAACTCGCTAGAAGAAGTGGTTAGAGGTGTTTGTTTGGGTTTAAACTGTTAGTAGATAGAGGTATGGGAATTGATTTGGAGGAAGGAGGTAATAAAAGTATGTGTTTGTGGGAGAGAAAGGAATTGGCAAAACGCAAAATAACAATTCACTTAGGGTATATTACACTAACAGTAGAAGTCTAAGAAATAAAATTAACGAATTAAATGCTCTTGTCTGCACAGAAAAAATAGATATTATTGCACTTACCGAAACGTGGATGAATGTAGAAAATAGAGAACTATTAGCTGAATATCAAATATATGGATTTAAACTATTTCACACAGATAGATATATTAGACGAGGAGGTGGAGTAGCCATATATGTTAGGGACAATTTGAAATGTAGTCTCAAAGAGGGAATCAAAACAGAGCCACACACAGAAACTATTTGGATTGAATTAAACGAAAAAGCTAATAATATTATAATAGGAGTAATATATAGGCCACCAAATTTAGACAGAATGGAAGCAAAGCATCTATGGGATGAAATATCTAGAGCATCTAGATCTAACAGTATTTATGTCATGGGTGACTTTAATTTTAGCGGAATAAACTGGTTGAACAAAACAGGGAATAGTGAAGCAGAAGATTTTCTAGAATTAATTGACGATTGCTTTCTTACGCAACACATTAAGGAACCAACACGGGAAAATAATATTTTAGATTTAGTGTTAACTAACAGGGAAACGCAAATTAATGACATCGAAATAGGGAGTGAGCTAGGGAGCAGTGATCACAAAGAAATCAGATTTAGCATAGAATGGAATAGACCAGTAGGAGAAAATTCTGTTAAAGTGCCAGATTTTCGAAAAGCTGATTTTAATAGCCTAAGAAATTTTTTGGGTCAAATTGATTGGAAAGGCTTGGGTATGGGGTGTGGGCCGGTCTTGGAGCGAGACATGAACCCGGCGATAGGTGACTTAAATGGGGATTTCGATGTGGATTCAATATATAACTTATTTAAGAATATTCTAAACAAAGCACAGGAACGTAGTATACCATACAAATTGAATAGATCGTATACTAATGACCCAAAGTGGATAACAAAGAATTTGAAGAACCTTATAGGTAAAAAGAGAGCTTGGTACAAAAGGATTAAAAATGGGGAGGTCACTTTAGAACAGGAATTCGTACAACTGGTTAGAAATGTTAAAAAAGAGATAAGGAAAGCAAAAAGAAACTATGAAGTTCGCATAGCAGGGCAAGCAAAGACAAATCCTAAAGGGTTTTTTCAGTTATATCGTACTAAGACTAGGGAAAGGATAGGTCCATTAAAAACTGAGACAGGTCAAATAACAGATAGGGATGAAGAGATGAGTAGTATTTTTAATAAATATTTTGTATCTGTATTTACTAAAGAGGAACTTAACAATATGCCTTCAGCCGAACAAGTCTATGTGGGTGGGGACGAGGACAGGTTGACGAGTTTAGCAGTTACCAGGGAGGATGTTCTTAAACAAATAGTAAAACTCAAACCAAACAAATCCCCAGGGCCGGATGAAGTGTTTGCTAGGGTGCTTAAAGAATGCAAAGAGGAGCTTTGTGACCCACTGTCAACCATATTTAATAAATCAATAGAGTCAGGCAGAGTGCCAGAGTTTTGGAAAGTTGCTAATGTGATACCAGTTTTTAAGAAAGGAGATAGATCACTTGCGTCTAACTATCGACCAATTAGCCTAACGTCTATTGTGGGAAAGTTACTCGAATCTATAATAGCAAATAAAATTCGTCTTCATCTTGAAAAACATAAATTAATAATTGAGTCGCAACATGGTTTTATAAATGGCCGTTCATGTTTAACAAATTTGTTATCTTTTTATTCTAGCATTGTTGAGGCAGTTGATAGTGGTAAGGATTGCGATGTTGTATACCTTGACTTTAGCAAAGCTTTTGATACAGTGCCACATGAAAGACTGATTAAAAAAATAGAGTCTCATGGTATTGGGGGTGCTATATTAAGCTGGATTAGGGCATGGCTATACCAAAGGAAACAGAGAGTTAGTATAAATGGAATCAAGTCAGAGTGGGAAAATGTTGTAAGTGGAGTGCCTCAAGGCTCTGTCCTGGGACCTCTGTTGTTTATAATATATATAAATGATTTAGATTCAGGTTTGAGTAGCAACATTTGCAAATTTGCCGATGATACGAAAATCGGTAGGGAAATTAATTCGGAGGAGGACTCACTATCACTTCAAGTTGATCTAGATAGGGTTTTGAAATGGTCAAAGGATTGGCAGATGCAGTTTAATGCTGATAAATGTAAAGTTCTGAGGTTAGGTAATGATGATAGAGTTACAAGATACGAGCTAGATGGTGTTGTGATTGCGAAGTCGGATTACATAAGAACATAAGAACAAAGAACAAGGCTGGAAATGTTTAATAAGTGCATATGTGACAAATGCAATATCTTTCATAGACAACTGGGAACACTTCTATGGAAGAAATGAAATGTATGCTCGTGATGGGGTGCATCTATCGAGAGCTGGGTTGTTGCTGTTGCGAACTCGCTAGAAGAAGTGGTTAGAGGTGTTTGTTTGGGTTTAAACTGTTAGTAGATAGAGGTATGGGAATTGATTTGGAGGAAGGAGGTAATAAAAGTATGTGTTTGTGGGAGAAAGGAATTGGCAAAACGATCAGGGAAAGAGAAGGTCCGCAAAATAACAATTCACTTAGGGTATATTACACTAACAGTAGAAGTCTAAGAAATAAAATTAACGAATTAAATGCTCTTGTCTGCACAGAAAAAATAGATATTATTGCACTTACCGAAACGTGGATGAATGTAGAAAATAGAGAACTATTAGCTGAATATCAAATATATGGATTTAAACTATTTCACACAGATAGATATATTAGACGAGGAGGTGGAGTAGCCATATATGTTAGGGACAATTTGAAATGTAGTCTCAAAGAGGGAATCAAAACAGAGCCACACACAGAAACTATTTGGATTGAATTAAACGAAAAAGCTAATAATATTATAATAGGAGTAATATATAGGCCACCAAATTTAGACAGAATGGAAGCAAAGCATCTATGGGATGAAATATCTAGAGCATCTAGATCTAACAGTATTTATGTCATGGGTGACTTTAATTTTAGCGGAATAAACTGGTTGAACAAAACAGGGAATAGTGAAGCAGAAGATTTTCTAGAATTAATTGACGATTGCTTTCTTACGCAACACATTAAGGAACCAACACGGGAAAATAATATTTTAGATTTAGTGTTAACTAACAGGGAAACGCAAATTAATGACATCGAAATAGGGAGTGAGCTAGGGAGCAGTGATCACAAAGAAATCAGATTTAGCATAGAATGGAATAGACCAGTAGGAGAAAATTCTGTTAAAGTGCCAGATTTTCGAAAAGCTGATTTTAATAGCCTAAGAAATTTTTTGGGTCAAATTGATTGGAAAGGCTTGGGTATGGGGTGTGGGCCGGTCTTGGAGCGAGACATGAACCCAGCGATAGGTGACTTAAATGGGGATTTCGATGTGGATTCAATATATAACTTATTTAAGAATATTCTAAACAAAGCACAGGAACGTAGTATACCATACAAATTGAATAGATCGTATACTAATGACCCAAAGTGGATAACAAAGAATTTGAAGAACCTTATAGGTAAAAAGAGAGCTTGGTACAAAAGGATTAAAAATGGGGAGGTCACTTTAGAACAGGAATTCGTACAACTGGTTAGAAATGTTAAAAAAGAGATAAGGAAAGCAAAAAGAAACTATGAAGTTCGCATAGCAGGGCAAGCAAAGACAAATCCTAAAGGGTTTTTTCAGTTATATCGTACTAAGACTAGGGAAAGGATAGGTCCATTAAAAACTGAGACAGGTCAAATAACAGATAGTGATGAAGAGATGAGTAGTATTTTTAATAAATATTTTGTATCTGTATTTACTAAAGAGGAACTTAACAATATGCCTTCAGCCGAACAAGTCTATGTGGGTGGGGACGAGGACAGGTTGACGAGTTTAGCAGTTACCAGGGAGGATGTTCTTAAACAAATAGTAAAACTCAAACCAAACAAATCCCCAGGGCCGGATGAAGTGTTTGCTAGGGTGCTTAAAGAATGCAAAGAGGAGCTTTGTGACCCACTGTCAACCATATTTAATAAATCAATAGAGTCAGGCAGAGTGCCAGAGTTTTGGAAAGTTGCTAATGTGATACCAGTTTTTAAGAAAGGAGATAGATCACTTGCGTCTAACTATCGACCAATTAGCCTAACGTCTATTGTGGGAAAGTTACTCGAATCTATAATAGCAAATAAAATTCGTCTTCATCTTGAAAAACATAAATTAATAATTGAGTCGCAACATGGTTTTATAAATGGCCGTTCATGTTTAACAAATTTGTTATCTTTTTATTCTAGCATTGTTGAGGCAGTTGATAGTGGTAAGGATTGCGATGTTGTATACCTTGACTTTAGCAAAGCTTTTGATACAGTGCCACATGAAAGACTGATTAAAAAAATAGAGTCTCATGGTATTGGGGGTGCTATATTAAGCTGGATTAGGGCATGGCTATACCAAAGGAAACAGAGAGTTAGTATAAATGGAATCAAGTCAGAGTGGGAAAATGTTGTAAGTGGAGTGCCTCAAGGCTCTGTCCTGGGACCTCTGTTGTTTATAATATATATAAATGATTTAGATTCAGGTTTGAGTAGCAACATTTGCAAATTTGCCGATGATACGAAAATCGGTAGGGAAATTAATTCGGAGGAGGACTCACTATCACTTCAAGTTGATCTAGATAGGGTTTTGAAATGGTCAAAGGATTGGCAGATGCAGTTTAATGCTGATAAATGTAAAGTTCTGAGGTTAGGTAATGATGATAGAGTTACAAGATACGAGCTAGATGGTGTTGTGATTGCGAAGTCGGATTGCGAAAGGGATCTGGGAGTTATGATTAGTAAGAATTTAAAACAAAAGGATCAATGCATAAATGTTCGTAATAAGGCAAATCGGACACTTGGATTTATTAATCGCAGCGTTAGTAACAAGACACCGACCTCACCTAACCTTCTTAGTATGTTAAGATAAGTATCTTATTGCTTCTTATTTACAATTATTACTTAACCTCTCAACGGTATAGGTTAAGTAATAATTGTAATTAAGAAGCAAGATTAAGATGCTCATCTTAACATACTAAGAAGGTTAGGTGAGGTCGAGGTTTACAAGTGGATGAATGGACATAACCGGGGGGATATTAATAGGGTATTAAAAGTATCAACACAGGACAGAACACGAAACAATGGGTATAAATTGGATAAGTTTAGATTTAGGAAAGACTTGGGTAAATACTGGTTCAGTAACAGGGTTGTTGATTTGTGGAACCAATTGCCGCGTAACATTGTGGAGGTGGGGTCCCTCGATTGTTTCAAGCACGGGTTGGACAAGTATATGAGTGGGATTGGGTGGTTATAGAATAGGAGCTGCCTCGTATGGGCCAATAGGCCTTCTGCAGTTACCTTTGTTCTTATGTTCTTATGTTCTTATATACAACATCGCAATCCTTACCACTATCAACTGCCTCAACAATGCTAGAATAAAAAGATAACAAATTTGTTAAACATGAACGGCCATTTATAAAACCATGTTGCGACACAATTATTAATTTATGTTTTTCAAGATGAAGACAAATTTTATTTGCTATTATAGATTCGAGTAACTTTCCCACAATAGACGTTAGGCTAATTGGTCGATAGTTAGACGCAAGTGATCTATCTCCTTTCTTAAAAACTGGTATCACATTAGCAACTTTCCAAAACTCTGGCACTCTGCCTGACTCTATTGATTTATTAAATATGGTTGACAGTGGGTCACAAAGCTCCTCTTTGCATTCTTTAAGCACCCTAGCAAACACTTCATCCGGCCCTGGGGATTTGTTTGGTTTGAGTTTTACTATTTGTTTAAGAACATCCTCCCTGGTAACTGCTAAACTCGTCAACCTGTCCTCGTCCCCACCCACATAGACTTGTTCGGCTGAAGGCATATTGTTAAGTTCCTCTTTAGTAAATACAGATACAAAATATTTATTAAAAATACTACTCATCTCTTCATCACTATCTGTTATTTGACCTGTCTCAGTTTTTAATGGACCTATCCTTTCCCTAGTCTTAGTACGATATAACTGAAAAAACCCTTTAGGATTTGTCTTTGCTTGCCCTGCTATGCGAACTTCATAGTTCCTTTTTGCTTTCCTTATCTCTTTTTTAACATTTCTAACCAGTTGTACGAATTCCTGTTCTAAAGTGACCTCCCCATTTTTAATCCTTTTGTACCAAGCTCTCTTTTTACCTATAAGGTTCTTCAAATTCTTTGTTATCCACTTTGGGTCATTAGTATACGATCTATTCAATTTGTATGGTATACTACGTTCCTGTGCTTTGTTTAGAATATTCTTAAATAAGTTATATATTGAATCCACATCGAAATCCCCATTTAAGTCACCTATCGCTGGGTTCATGTCTCGCTCCAAGACCGGCCCACACCCCATACCCAAGCCTTTCCAATCAATTTGACCCAAAAAATTTCTTAGGCTATTAAAATCAGCTTTTCGAAAATCTGGCACTTTAACAGAATTTTCTCCTACTGGTCTATTCCATTCTATGCTAAATCTGATTTCTTTGTGATCACTGCTCCCTAGCTCACTCCCTATTTCGATGTCATTAATTTGCGTTTCCCTGTTAGTTAACACTAAATCTAAAATATTATTTTCCCGTGTTGGTTCCTTAATGTGTTGCGTAAGAAAGCAATCGTCAATTAATTCTAGAAAATCTTCTGCTTCACTATTCCCTGTTTTGTTCAACCAGTTTATTCCGCTAAAATTAAAGTCACCCATGACATAAATACTGTTAGATCTAGATGCTCTAGATATTTCATCCCATAGATGCTTTGCTTCCATTCTGTCTAAATTTGGTGGCCTATATATTACTCCTATTATAATATTATTAGCTTTTTCGTTTAATTCAATCCAAATAGTTTCTGTGTGTGGCTCTGTTTTGATTCCCTCTTTGAGACTACATTTCAAATTGTCCCTAACATATATGGCTACTCCACCTCCTCGTCTAATATATCTATCTGTGTGAAATAGTTTAAATCCATATATTTGATATTCAGCTAATAGTTCTCTATTTTCTACATTCATCCACGTTTCGGTAAGTGCAATAATATCTATTTTTTCTGTGCAGACAAGAGCATTTAATTCGTTAATTTATTTCTTAGACTTCTACTGTTAGTGTAATATACCCTAAGTGAATTGTTATTTTGCGGACCTTCTCTTTCCCTGATCGTTTTGCCAATTCCTTTCTCCCACAAACACATACTTTTATTACCTCCTTCCTCCAAATCAATTCCCATACCTCTATCTACTAACAGTTTAAACCCAAACAAACACCTCTAACCACTTCTTCTAGCGAGTTAGCAACAGCAACAACCCAGCTCTCGATAGATGCACCCCATCACGAGCATACATTTCATTTCTTCCATAGAAGTGTTCCCAGTTGTCTATGAAAGATATTGCATTTGATTTGCAATATCTTTCCAGCCGGCAATTGACACCAAGTGCCCTCGATATCCATTCATTTCCCACTCCCTTTCTTGGAAGAATGCCACATATGATCGGGATTCCTCCCTTGCTCCTAACTAACTCTATGGCTGTTTTATACCTCTGAATCAGTTCCTCACTCCTGACTCGACCAACATCATTTCCTCCCACGCTAATGCAAATAATGGGATTGTTCCCATTACCAGCCATAATATCATTCATGTTGTTTATAATATCACCAATGCCAGCTCCGGGATAGCAAACCCTTAACCTGTTCCCCCTATCTCTAGCACAAAACGTTCTATCCAAATACCTTATCTGGGAATCTCCCACAACTAATGTTTGCTTAGGTATTTCCTTTACTTTCTGAGGGGCCTGCGCTTCCTTTCTCTTCGTTGCTTTCCCTTTTGCGCGATCCACAGTCTCTCCACAGCACTCGTCCTCCAAAACGTCAAATGAATTTGAAGTTGCTATGGCGTTTGAAGGCGGCTTTATCAAAGTCTTCTTAAGGCCCCTGTCTTTCGCAACTCTCCAAGACGAGGTCCCTTTACTGCTGGTCTCCTCCTTCGTTACTTCTCGTTGTTTTTTAAGCTGACGCACCTCCTCCCGCAGAGAGTCCAACTCTGTCCTCAGGGCTCCCACTAGAGTCACCAGGTCCTTCACTACAACTTCCATATTGCTATGATAATATAACAACACTCAGGAGCTCCGGTTAACACAACCTCTCACTGTGCCTGGTTCTCATGGGCCAATAGGAGCTGCCTCTCATGGGCCAATAGGAGCTGCCTCTCATGGCCAATAGGAGCTGCCTCTCATGGCCCAATAGGAGCTGCCTCTCATGGGCCAATAGGAGCTGCCTCTCATGGGCCAATAGGAGCTGCCTCTCATGGCACAATAGGAGCTGCCTCTCATGGGCATGGCACAATAGGAGCTGCCTCTCATGGCACAATAGGAGCTGCCTCTCATGGGCACAATAGGAGCTGCCTCTCATGGGTCAATAGGAGCTGCCTCTCATGGCACAATAGGAGCTGCCTCTCATGGGCCAATAGGAGCTGCCTCTCATGGCACAATAGGAGCTGCCTCTCATGGCACAATAGGAGCTGCCTCTCATGGGCCAATAGGAGCTGCCTCTCATGGCCAATTGGAGCTGCCTCTCATGGCACAATTGGAGCTGCCTCTCATGGGCCAATAGGAGCTGCCTCTCATGGCACAATTGGAGCTGCCTCTCATGGGCCAATAGGAGCTGCCTCTCATGGGCCAATAATAGCTGCCTCTCATGGCACAATAGGAGCTGCCTCTCATGGGCCAATAGGAGCTGCCTCTCATGGGCCAATAGGAGCTGCCTCTCATGGGCCAATAGGAGCTGCCTCTCATGGCACAATAGGAGCTGCCTCTCATGGGCCAATAATAGCTGCCTCTCATGGCACAATAGGAGCTGCCTCTCATGGGCCAATAGGAGCTGCCTCTCATGGGCCAATAGGAGCTGCCTCTCATGGGCCAATAGGAGCTGCCTCTCATGGGCCAATAATAGCTGCCTCTCATGGGCCAATAGGAGCTGCCTCTCATGGGCCAATAATAGCTGCCTCTCATGGGCCAATAGGTGTTTTGTAGAATCCTAACTTTTTATGTTATGAGAAAACTTTAGGAGCCACTAGGACGGGGATGAAGCAGCGTGCCGGGTGTCCCCAGACGCGCGCCTTAACCCCCGGACCATGACATGCTCAAAAGTTACACAACACTGTGGAGTCTTGGAGGCACCGAGGAGGTGCCCAGTCCATATTTCCATATCTCCCTCACACACTTTGGTGAAGGTAACGGACGTTCGAGTCCACCATCCAACTCCAAAGATTTTCTTATTGACATAACCGTACTGCTATTTCATTGCCTTGTGTTATGTCCCCTGGCAGGCGTGCGGGCGTGCGACGATGAGTGTGGGCGGCTCCTCCTGCTCCAGACTGGTGGTGATGGTGGTGTTGACAGTGGCACTCCTGGTGGGCGTGGCCCTCAGCGCCCCGCCCTCCCCAACAGGTGAGAGTCATCAACACTGTGTTAGTCCTACTGTCCTCCCGCCGGGTGAGGACGCTGGCGTCTAGTGAGGCCCGTGTCTAGTACTGATGTTCAGCCCTGAGGTGTCTGTTGTCTTGGTAATGTGCACCATAACATTCAGCAGTGTCGCCACTCAGTATAACTGTGGGAATTAATGTGTAAAGTCAAATATTTAACATTTATCATTACTATTCCCATTAGTAAGGAAAACCTTTAAGGAGTTATATGTGTTTTCTCTCTCTCTGTCTCTCCCTCTGGTGAGCTATACATTGAGCGCCAAGTCTCCCCACAGCCAGCAAGCGTTCAGCGGAGGACATCCAGTTCGGTAACCAGCAGAACCCTCCAGTGAGTCTCCTCGATGACAACGCCCTTCCCGGAGCCTTCCCTTCCAGCGAGAATAGTGGTAAGGGTTACTACAATTGTGGCTGGTGCCTTGCGCCTGCCGGCTGCTATTGGCACGTGTTTGAGGCTACAGGCAGTTGTTTGCTATTGACAGCAGTTGCTTTTAGGGGCTACACCAGCAGCTACATTACGCCAGCAGCAGTTGCTTGGGGCCTGATGAATGCTAACTGTTACGGCCTCAATGGGTCGCAACCGGGTTCTTTGCTGGTGGAACTAAAGTTCTGGTATCCGGCCCTAAGTTAGTAGTGGCTTTCAAGGAGTGAGCTCAGTAATGCAAGTAAAACACAATGGGGGAGGTGCATTGAATACGACACGTCATCAATTATCAATATATTCACATATAATCACTTTCCCATCACCTCATATATAATCCTAAAGGAAGTATTACTACACTTAATATATACACAAGTGTCTCTCTCATAGGACACTAAACGCTCCTCGATGCTCAATCGATGCAGTCTTGTCAGCAACCGTGTTTCCTCAACACAGTACCGTCCTCAACCAGTACTGGGAAACACCAACGAGTCTACCCTGGCCACGGGCCAGCCAAAACACAGTCTCACTAGGTGCTCCTTGTGAACGCCCACAATCACCCTCCAGCCTGGTGCTGGCAGAGAACATCAGCCCCGCGCTGCTGGGCCTCTACATGTACAAATATAAGAGTACAAATACAAATACTGGCAGGAGCTTCTTGCAACTCACTGGTTACACTCCTCTGTAGCACCTTACTTTCATTCGCCTCTTCCGTTAGCCAGTCCCAGGTACGCCAAATTCTGTCACTGCCACTTCACAGGCAGACAGTAGAACACTACACAGTTCTTCTCCGGCGGCGGCTCACTGCTTCCGTAAAGCAGAATGGAGTAGATAGCTATTGGCTGCCCTGGGTAGACTGACTGTCCTCGTACCACAGCAGCCCTACGTCGACTCTGTGGATACAGACACGTCATCAGTACACTGGTCAGTACATGGGACACTAGGAAGCATCACTTACGTACTCTGACATAGACATACAATTCCTCCTATAAAAGATGGCGCTGATTTTCTAGGTGCCACCTCGTCAGAGGTCAGCACCAGCTGCCTCTCGAGCTAACTAGGACAGGAATCTAGCGCCTCTTGCTGGTATAATCCTGTCACCACTAGATGGCGTCGTCCAATTTGTGGGGGTTTCAGGAGCGGACTCACAGATGGCATTGACGTCGCTGCTCCGTGCTCCGACGATGGAGTCGGGTTTGTAACACAAACGTAATGCTGTAATAATTGTATTCTTGCATCGACTGAATTTCTCTAGGAAGTACAGTTGACTTCCTACAGTACAGGTGTACACGTCATATGTGAACTTCCCTAGCAGTACTTGCTGGACCGAGGTGTAACTCCCGGGCCCTGCCTTACCCAACTGTAGCTCATGTAGTGCGACGAGTCCTGACCCAGTGGACGTTTGTTCTATTTCCTGGACATGTTCTTGATAGTTACTACTTGCTACTACTGGAGGCTACTGGGTGCTCCTAGCTACTACTGGAGGCTACTGGGTGCTCCTAGCTACTACTGGAGGCTACTGGGTGCTCCTAGCTACTACTGGAGGCTACTGTGTGCTCCTAGCTACTACTGGAGACTACAGTGTGCTCCTAGCTACTACTGGAGGCTACTGGGTGCTTCTAGCTACTACTGGAGGCTACTGTGTGCTCCTAGCTACTACTGGAGGCTACAGTGTGCTCCTAGCTACTACTGGAGGCTACTGTGTGCTCCTAGCTACTACTGGAGGCTACTGTGTGCTCCTAGCTACTACTGGAGGCTACTGGGTGCTCCTAGCTACTACTGGAGGCTACTGGGTGCTCCTAGCTACTACTGGAGGCTACTGTGTGCTCCTAGCTACTACTGGAGGCTACTGTGTGCTCCTAGCTACTACTGGAGGCTACTGTGTGCTCCTAGCTACTACTGTGTGCTCCTAGCTACTACTGGAGGCTACTGTGTGCTCCTAGCTACTACTGGAGGCTACTGTGTGCTCCTAGCTACTACTGGAGGCTACAGTGTGCTCCTAGCTACTACTGGAGGCTACTGGGTGCATCTAGCTACTGTGTGCTCCTAGCTACTACTGGAGGCTACTGTGTGCTCCTAGCTACTACTGGAGGCTACTGGGTGCATCTAGCTACTGTGTGCTCCTAGCTACTACTGGAGGCTACTGTGTGCTCCTAGCTACTACTGGAGGCTACTGTGTGCTCCTAGCTACTACTGGAGGCTACTGGGTGCATCTAGCTACTACTGGAGGCTACTGGGTGCATCTAGCTACTGTGTGCTCCTAGCTACTACTGGAGGCTACTGTGTGCTCCTAGCTACTACTGGAGGCTACTGTGTGCTCCTAGCTACTACTGGAGGCTACTGGGTGCATCTAGCTACTGTGTGCTCCTAGCTACTACTGGAGGCTACTGTGTGCTCCTAGCTACTGTGTGCTCCTAGCTACTACTGGAGGCTACTGTGTGCTCCTAGCTACTACTGGAGGCTACTGTGTGCTCCTAGCTACTACTGGAGACTAGTGGCTGCTAATGATGGTGCTGAGGACTACTGATTCTTCATGAGGATTACTAGGGGCTATTGAAGGTGTCTAGGGACTATTGACCTCTTTGAGGATACGTGAGGCGTTAGTGAGGACTCTTAAAGACTACTGGAGGCAGCTGGGGACTATTGCATGGTGGTGTTGGGGCTGCTTGGGGCTACTGAGGACAGTTGAAGGCTAGTAAGGGCAAATGGGAACTAGTAAAAGCTCCTAGGAACTAGTGAAGGATACCTGGGGTATGTTGTCCTCCACTGGTTATCACTTGGCTCGTGCCTGACACAGCAATAACTAATACCTAGGCCCATCACGCTCTTATGTTCAAGAGCGTGATCCCCAACACCCCGTGAGGTACTTCAGCAGGCTCCAGTAACACCCCGTGAGGTACTTCAGCAGGCACCAGTAACACCCCGTGAGGTACTTCAGCAGGCACCAGTAACACCCCGTGAGGTACTTCAGCAGGCTCCAGTAACACCCCGTGAGGTACTTCAGCAGGCACCAGTAACACCCCGTGAGGTGCTTCAGCAGGCACCAGTAACACCCCGTGAGGTACTTCAGCAGGCACCAGTAACACCCCGTGAGGTACTTCAGCAGGCACCAGTAACACCCCGTGAGGTGCTTCAGCAGGCACCAGTAACACCCCGTGAGGTGCTTCAGCAGGCACCAGTAACACCCCGTGAGGTACTTCAGCAGGCACCAGTAACACCCCGTGAGGTACTTCAGCAGGCTCCAGTAACACCCCGTGAGGTACTTCAGCAGGCACCAGTAACACCCCGTGAGGTGCTTCAGCAGGCTCCAGTAAGGAATATTCAGGAACACAAAACTAGGAACAAAAGTTTAACTTATAATTGTGTATATGACATAAATTATTTTAATATGGGCTTATTGATCACAATCGACTATATAAACACATAATGGCATATACACAAGAAGAGTAAGGGGGACATGATCACAACCTACAAAATCCTCAGGGGAATCGACCGGGTAAACAAGGATGAACTATTCAACACTGGTGGGACGCGAACAAGGGGACACAGGTGGAAGCTGAGTACCCAAATGAGCCACAGAGACGTTAGAAAAAACTTTTTCAGTGTCAGAGTAGTTAGTAAATGGAATGCACTAGGAAGTGATGTGGTGGAGGCTGACTCCATACACAGTTTCAAATGTAGATATGATAGAGCCTAGTAGGCTCAGGAATCTGTACACCAGTTGATTGACCGTTGAGAGGCGGGACCAAAGAGCCAGAGCTCAACCCCCGCAAGCACAATTAGGTGAGTACAATTAGGTGAGTACACGTATCAGTATTATTAGAATGCCAGACTAATTAAACATCTTACGGTTATGAACACAACCATACACAACTTAACTGACTCAGATATGTTATCAGCAGACCTCTCTACTTGCTACTGAGTGTACCAGCCACGTCGCTCCTCTCCACACACACGAATGTCTCCCTCACCTCCTGGTTACCTGGTTGATACCTGGTTGATGGGGTTCTGGGAGTTCTTCTACTCCCCAAGCCAGGCCCGAGGCCAGGCTCGACTTGTGAGAGTTTGGTCCACCAGGCTGTTGCTTGGAGCGGCCCGCAGGCCCACATACCCACCACAGCCCGGTTGGTCCGGCACTCCTTGGAGGAATAAATCTAGTTTCCTCTTGAAAACGTCCACGGTTGTTCCGGCAATATTTCTTATGCTTGCTGGGAGGACGTTGAACAACCGCGGACCTCTGATGTTTATACAGTGTTCTCTGATTGTGCCTATGGCACCTCTGCTCTTCATTGGTTCTATTCTGCATTTTCTTCCATTTTCTCCGAGTTGCTACTTCAGATATTATTCAAATTCAAATTCAAATGTTTATTCAGGTAAAGTACATACATACAAGGTGTGATACAAACATTGATGGATTTATAGATAGAGCTAGTACATACAATGCCTAAAGCCACTATGATGCAAAGCGTTTCGGGCAGGAAAAACACTAAAGACTATAACTTAATACTAATTAAGATTAAAGTATAAATTGCGTTGAGAAAATAAAAAAATAAAAAAAGGGGGGAACATGGCAGAAAAATAGCAAATATACAATTTGGTCAACAAACAGCATTGTTTAAAATAGCAGACATGGGTTGACATTATAGGGGTAAGGTAGGTTACAGGGAGTTAATTAGGTAGTGCTTAGTTTTTATCTTAAACTGGTTGAGAGAGGTACAGTCTTTAACATGATTGGGAAGGTCATTCCACATTCTGGGTCCCTTGAATTGTAGAGCATTTCTAGTTTTTCATACTCTTGGAATATAAAATAGGTATTTGTTTCTGGTGTGGTGCTCATGGGTTCTGTTACAACCTTCTAGGAAGCTTTTAAGGTCAGGATTGACATTACAGTTCAGCGTTTTATATATATATAATACACATGAGAGAATGTGCAGTGACTTAATATCTAACATATTCAGAGATTTGAGTAGGGGTACCGAGTGATGTCTGGGGCCAGAGTTGGATATTGTCCTAATAGCAGCGTTGTGTTGAGTAATTAGAGGACGTAAATGATTTTGGGTAATAGAACCCCAAGCACAAATACCATAGCTGAGATATAATGGGCAGGGCGAGGTACATAATATCTGATCTAAGAAAGAATGCCAACAGTTTGAAACTTTTTTTGATATATCTAGAATGTGTCCCTGGAAATTCAGCTTGTTGTCAATGAGAACGCCAAGGAATTTGCCCTCTACTTTGTTACAAATTTGGGTATTGTTTATCCTGAAATTTATTTGATTTGAAGATTCATTGCCAAACAAAATATAGAAAGTTTTGTCAATGTGGAGGGTGAGTTTGTTGGCAGTTAGCCAAAGATGGACTTTATTTAACTCAGTATTCACTGTGACATTTAGAGCAAGGGGGTCAGGACTGGAGTAAATGAAGGTTGTGTCGTCAGCAAATAGAATTGGTTTGAGGTGTTGGGAGGCATTTGGAAGGTCATTAATGTAGATGAGAAAGAGGAGCGGGCCAAGTATGCTGTCCTGGGGAACACCAATGTTGATGGGTAGGGTGGGAGAAATTGAATTATTCACAGAAACGTACTGGAGCCTGTCAGTAAGGTAAGATTTGAGGTATTGCAGGGAGTGACCTCTGACTCCATAATGATGTAATTTAAGAAGAAGGTTTTGGTGGTTGACAGTGTCAAAAGCCTTACGCAGGTCCACAAATAACCCAACAGGGAATTTATTTTTATCAAGAGCTGCATGTATCAAGTTAATCATACTAATAAGTGTATCGTTAGTGCTTTTTTTTGGGGGTCTGAAGCCATATTGACAAGAGCTAAGAATATTGTGTTTGGCTAGATAAGAGTAAAGCTGCTTGTAGATTAGTTTTCAATTAGTTAGTTTATTAGTTTCATTTCAATTACATACTTCATACGAAAGTAATCACTCTCAAACAGACACAAACATTGTAACATAATAATATATACATTCTGGTATTATAACTGAAAACATAACATTCTTAAATGACTAAAATAAACAATTATTTTATAATAAGGATACAACAAGTTGGCAACACCACACTGGCGGACTCGTCCCTCCTCACACAGACACACTACGCTTCCTGAATCAAACCTGGACCTAGATTCACGAAGCTCCATGTATTTCTTCGTAAGTATGTGTGCTACGAAGGTTCCTAAGTACCGGTTAAACACTTTCGCCCGGCGACAGGGGCAAGTCCGACGAGGACTCAGCGTTGAGTCCTCCGTGTGGCAACAGTAGCGGCGTTTTCGGGAATTTGTTGCTGCGGTTTGGACATTATATGCTTATACTCTTTTAGTGAATCTCATTGCGAATACATTGATACCAAAATGAAAGTCCTAGGACCAGAATTGAGGTAACAAAGTTGAAAGCAGAATATCCATTTTATTGCTCTTTATTAGCGCTCACGGGGGTAACGCTCTGTCACTTTCCCTGCTTGTTGTGGATGGTACGCCGGGCTTGTGGACTTTATATTTGCATACTCCTGTAGGGAATTCTATTGCGAACACAATGATACCAAAATGAAAAACTTAAGACGAGAATTGAGATGTCCAAAGTGAAGAGTGTACACATTTTATTGCTCTGACTCGCTCCCGGGTAACACGCTCTCACTTTCTCGCCGGGCTTTTGGGCTTTATATGCATTTAGTCCTATAGAGAATTCTATTGCGAACACATTGATATAAAATTGAAAAACCTAGGACTAGATTTGAGATGACAAAGTTGAAAAGAGTATCCACTTTTCATAGTGAGAATTGCCACGGGGTGGCGCAGCGCTCTCTTTCTTGTAACCCTGGCCTGTTTTCATCATGTCGGCGGGTGGAGATCGCTGCTGTTTTTTATATTATATGCATATAGGCCTGTTGGGAATTCTATTGCGAACACATTGATACCAAAATGAAAGTCCTAGGACGAGAATTGAGTTGACAAAACTGAAAAGAGTGTAAACATTTTATCACTGTTGTGCACTCCCGGGTAACTTTCTCTGTTAGTTGCGGATGGTAAGCCGGACGTTTGGAGTTTATATGCATTTAGTCCTGTAGAGAATTCTTTTGCGAACATATTGATACCAAATTGAATATCTTAGGACGAGAATTGAGCTGACAAAGTTGAAAAGATTATACACTTTTCAGAATTTACCACTCTCTCCTGCGGAACGCCCAAGCCCACCTGGGATAGTGGGGTTGTCCCGCACCCGGTGAGCGAGTGAATGCCCCAAAGAGCGATTTAGAGAAGTGTACGTTGGAAGATTTTTAAGTACAGTACAGTAGTTCACTTAGGTCTCGCTAGATGTCACAAGGGCTCTTAGTTTGGCCAGTCAGAGAGAAGGTAACTTTTTCAACTTACAGCTGTAGCCAATCACAACGCTGGCAAATCGGAGCTTATCCGTGATGCACTTGCCACTTATTTACGTCGAATTTTCTTATAAAACTAGTATATTTCGACGTAAAACTATGTTTTTTCAACTTGTACAGTCAGCACCTACATTGTAGTAAACAAATAAGTTATATTTTTTGTTTACTAACGTAATTGTAAGAGACAGCGCATAGCCTTCCCTGTCGCTCCCAAGATTTGAAAAGCTATGGTATTTATTTTGTTATGTATATATTTACCTAAATTTACCCAAGGTCCACTAACTATCTAGTGGCCTCGACGAGGACAAATAGCTGGGGCTTGTTAAGTCCCGCCAATTGTCCTAATGATATTTTCTAGCTGGATTTTGGCATTTACGGCTTCAGCGGGTAGGCTGTTCCATGGGTTTATAGCCCTCTTGGTGAAAACACATCTGTTTTCAGTCCTACTTGAGAGGACATACTCTCCAACACTATATCTGTGATTGCCTTGTTATCAGTGACTTCATACCAAATGGTATGAGGTACTTTGAGCCCTGTAATTACTTCATACACTCAGGAATATTGGAAGATATTCTTGTGCTGCACCCAGATTTTGCCAGAGGAGTCTAATAGATCAGCCTTACATTTCTTATTCTCTCCTGATTCCATGTATGACTGGCCGTCCTGTGAGGTGGGGATGTTGGATGATCTTGTAGCTGGTTTTATGATCTACACTGTAATTTTTCATATAGAATAGGGTAGCAGCACATTGCTGTGTATACCTAAGCCTGTTAATAAAAAGAAATCAGCAATAAAAGTTTTAAATTATGGCTTGTAGTATTATTATTATTACCAGTATTATCCTTATTAAATCATAAATGTTAACCATGGATCATTAAGATCTCATATTGATATGTAATGTTAGTAATGTTGACCAAACTACACACTAGAAGATAAAAGGAAGACAACAATGTTATTAATATTTCTTGTGAATCATTAAGTTGTGCAGTATGTTTCAATTTTTCACTTCTGTGGATATACATTAGAAAAAATAGGATAAACATTCCATAAATATTTCTTTCCTTATATTTTTTTATTTAAATAACTGGATAAATATTTTTACAGCTGACAGGATTTGTTTTACTCACAGGTGCATTAGCTGTTAAAAAATTTGGTTTATTGTTACACACAATGGTGCTACACAGCCTTCCCGGTTTGGTGCTTTCTTTTGATAATTATTGTTACACACAGCCAAATTGTGTAACAGGAAGAGGTCTTGGACACAAATTTGTTCCATGCTAAATGTAGAGGAATCAGCTGAGTATTCCTCAAATAAAATAAAATAAGCTGCCTCAGCATATAAGGTAAATACAATAAAATAAGCATTCCTCAAATAAGTAGCTGCCTCACCTTACTGCTACATAGCCTTCCAGTGCCAGGAAGGCTACATAGCCTTCCCTTCTTTTGATAATTACTTATTGTTACACAGCCAAATAGCGTAACAGGAAGAGGTCTTGGACCTCTACTTCCCCTCTCTTTTTTTAACAGGCCGTAATAGTCCAATTATCTACTTTAATATACCAACTAATCTCTCTCATCTCATTTTTTCTTGTAATGTACCTATTATAATTTTATAAATTCTGCTAGAATTTATCTGCTTAAAATTATCTGTTAGATTAAGGACCTGCCCGAAACGCTGTGCGTACTGTCGTTGCATTTACAAGAATGTAAATATCATGCTATGTATCTTCACAAACCCAATGTACCTTCTTGTATCTAAATAAATAAGTAAATAAATATAGTCATAATTATAGCTTTAAGTATTCAATGAGAAAAGTTTTTGAAGTTTATACCCTTATCCTTACCTAAGATCATTTGTGCAGCATATTTTTCTTTAATGTGTCACCCAGATTTAATTTCAAAATAAAACCAAACAAAATAAATTAAAAAAGGGGTATGTATAGCTGAGTTACACCCCCTAGCTATCCTTATTACTAGGTGAACAGGGACATTTGGTGATAGTAAATGCTCCCACCATTACCTTCTCTCATATTTAGTAGTTACTAAATATGAGAGATTTAGTTACTAAAAATATGAGATTTCATCTCTCATATTTAGGGTATGTACAGCCCCCCCTAGCTATACTTATTACTAGGTGAACAGGGGCATTTGGTGATAGTAAATGCTCCTACCATCACCTTCTTTCATATTTCACTTTCTCTCATATTGAGAAGGATCATCACCTTCTCTCATATTTCAAGTTCACCAGTGTTTATTTACTTAATAATTACTTGTATAATATCTTGCTATTATAAAACTAATTCTATCATAAAAGACATAGTTACTACAAGTTTCAAACAAAAACTTGTATATAAGAAGAATGCATATATAGTTAACACGAAGAACGTCTCTTTACGAAACTCTCCTTTTAAAATATTTTGTTTATTATAAAATTGATCCTCCGTGTTGTGTAGTAGAGAAAAATTGAATTATATGTAGTTTGCGTAAAGGTACGAGTGGTTGACAGCAACCTTAGCACGACGGATCATACTTACGAAGATTTTCCTTCTTAAATGCCTACCTGAATACTAACGTAGCTGCTGAGAAGAAAAACGTTCATAAGTACATACGTAACTGCTTCGTGAATCTGGCCCCTGTCCACTACATGCAAACCCTTCTCTTTCATACACTATAGAGTATAATACAACATTCAATACTGTTATACATTCTAATACATCATAAAACATAATATAGCAGCCATACCAAATGTATGCTGCATACAATATGCAAATCACTCACATTATATGCAAATACACTCCTACAGTCTGAGATGGGTGATAACAGATGTTACAAATATTTTACCTGAGAGATCCTACTTGAACCTTCTGGGGGGGGGGGTGCTTCAGGCTGCAGAGAGCCCCTCTACGGAGCCTGAAGCTGCTCTAGAATACAAGTGCCTGTATTTCTCTCGCAGATGAGAACACAATTGGTAAGGGAGGAGGAGGGAGAGAACAGGTGCACCAGCAGCAGCAGGAGCAGCAGCTGCAGAGTGAGGATGACGACCCCCGGCAGCAGGAGGACTCCCAGGAAGACGTCGACGAGGATGAGGAAGGCAGCCTTGTAGCGCCAGTGGCCGAGCCTAATACCTGGCACGTCCCGGCCCCACACAGCCTTCACCTGTACCAGCTAGGTGGGTCTCAGTATACAAGGGCTGACTGTACTTTTTTTAGAGAGGCATAGAGTAAGGGGTGACATGACTGTAGTCAGCTAAGGGATGAAAGAGTATCCCTTAGCCATTAATTAGGGTGTTAAATATATCAGCAGAAAGTAGAACATGGAACAATGAGCACCAATTGGATTAGTTTAGGCGCAAGAAAGTCAGGGGTAAATATTGGCTTGCAAGCAGATTTGTTGATATATGGAATGTATTAAAAGCTAGATATAAATAATTTACTAATAATAATTCATTGTATCGGGGTCAGGCAGCCAGTATATACATACAGTGCATGTTAGGCTTATCCCGAGATTCATCCCCCCCCCCCCAAGGTCGACTTACTAACTCTGTGGGGGATTTTTTCCACTATTTAATGTCATATAATATTTATTTTAATAATTAATTCAAAATGAACTTAGAGAAGTGGACTGTAAAAACTTCTATATACAGTGGAGTGACTCCCCTACACAGCTTTTTTTTTGGAGGGGTAAATTCTATAATGTTAATCTACATATAACATATGATATATTCTCATAAATAAATCAGAAATAAATTGAAGCATGGTTTAGTACACTAACTACTAAATTTAAATATTTGGAAGCTTAGGTGAACGGAGAATATGTCCGACAGCTCAGTAACCCGTCTACTCCTGTCAATGGCTGTTATCTCAGGGCGACACGTGATTCCTCAAGACAGAGTACGATTCCTTTCTAGATAGCTCCATGCTGCATTATTAATATTATGTAATTTCTAACTCAGAGTGTATAACTACATACAGACTCATGAACTTAGAGCTGAATGAACGTGGGAAATATACTCACGGGTGTTATTTTGGTGTTCCTACCTGCGTAACGACCAGGCTCCCTACATAAAATATGTCATGGCCACAACAATATATTTTAAGGGAACTTAGCCTTGCCGAACGCGGTGTCCATAAAAAGATGAAGCTGTCAAATCAGTCTGAGGTCTGATAATGCCCAGGTGTTTCGATAATAAGACAATAATAAAGACCAGCTTCAGGACACCAATCCAATATGGCTTCTCTCTGCCAAGTCTCTCTACGGAGTGTTGTGCGCGCCACCTAGCGCCGGATGGTGGAAACTTGGTAAATAATTCACAATATTTTATTCTAATTTCCTATTAAAAGTTGACTTTGTCAACGTTAGTTTACGTCACAATAACGTACTTTAGGAAACAACAGATTATTTCTCGCTATGTATAGCATTAGACCTAAATGACGTTAATTTAAATGAAATACCTATATTCGTAGGTGAATTCTAGCTCATTACTTTGTTTACTGGATCAGCTGATCATAGCTGCAGAAAACTCTTTCTAATAAACAGCCATATAATTTGCTGAATTGAGCTAAATCAATTGCCAATCTATATTCCTTAATAAATTTAGCAAGGTTAAACTGGGATTTAATTTGATGAATGTATATATATAATTTATTCTCGAGAGCTAGGCGGCTGACCCTAAATAAGTATATATATGAGGATAATTGGTTGAGTATTATTAGGCTCTGAGTGTGATGGACCAAGAGGCCATCTCAATGTTCCCGGTATCATGTCGTGTGCTTGTGTGTTATGGCAGGCTGGCGGACGCCTGTTGTGTACGGAGCCGCCGCCTACCCCGGCCGCCGCCGCCGTCGCCGCCGCTCTGTGTACGCCGCCGCCGCCGCCACACACCCTGACCCCCGCAAGGTGTAGGTACCCTTGCTTCTCGTAACACCCACAAGTGTCGTTATATTGTTAATATCGAGCTTCATAAGGCACAAACATATTCAATAGTCAGTATATTGTGTGAATGATGAGGCCAGCACTGGTGTCTTGAGCGAGCATGTCACCTTCACCTCCCGGCCTGCTCTCCTGCAGGCCCCAGGTGCCCCTCAAGGTGCTGAGGGCCGGCCAGCGACACAAGCGCGACCTGAGGAGGTACCGCCGCGACCTGGCGACAGGTGCTGACATGGAGAAGCTGCTGGAGGATGTTGATGTTGTGGAGCTGCTGGCGATGTTGGCTGGTGCCCCCCACAGGCGCCCAGGAGGGTACGGTACCGTCTCCTACGCCCCAGCACCTCCCAGGTACACCCTCACCCCCCCCATGAACCTCCCTGGTACACCCTCACCCCCCCCCCCCTGACCCTCCCAGGTACATCCTTACCCCCCCCCTTAACTCTCATATAACACTTTTTGACATCAATGTTTTCATTAAGTGACCAAAAATCTATCTTATACACAAGATTTGTATACAATGTGCACTCATTGTATGACCTCATGCACACAGTGTGTGTGTGTGTGTGTGTGTACTCACCTATTTGTGCTTGCGGGGGTTGAACTTTGGCTCTTTGATCCCGCCTCTCAACTGTCAATCAACTGGTATACAGATTCCTGAACCTATTGGGCTCTATCATATCTACATGTAAAACTGTGTATGGAGTCAACCTCCACCACATCACTGCCTAATGCATTCCACCTGTTAACTACTCTGACACTGAAAAAGTTCTTTCTAACGTCCCTGTGGCTCATTTGGGTACTCAGTTTCCACCTGTGTCCCCTTGTTCTCGTACCACAAGCGTTGAATAGTTTATCCTTGTCTACCCTGTCAATTCCCCTGAGGATTTTGTAAGTAGTGATCATGTCTCCTCTCACTCTTCTGTCTTCCAGTGTCGTAAGGTGCATTTCCCGCAGCCTTTCCTCGTAACTCATACCTCTTAGTTCTGGGACTAGTCTAGTGGCATACCTCTGAACATTTTCCAGCTTCGTCTTGTGCTTGACAAGGTACGGGCTCCATGCTGGGGCCGCATACTTCAGTATTGGTCTTACATATGTGGTATACAAGGTTCTGAATGATTCCTTACACAGGTTCCTGAAGGCTGTTTTGATGTTAGCCAGTCTCGCATATGCCGCAGACGTTATTCTTTTTATGTGGGCTTCAGGAGACAGGTTTGGTGTGATATCAACTCCAAGATCTTTCTCTCTGTCCGTTTCATTAAGTACTTCATCTCCTATTCTGTATCCTGTGTCTGGCCTCCTGTTTCCACTGCCAAGTTTCATTACTTTTCATTTACTAGGGTTGAACTTTAGTAGCCATTTGTTGGACCATTCATTCAGTCTGTCTAGGTCATCTTGTAGCCTCCTACTATCATCCTCTGTTTCAATCCTCCTCATAATTTTTGCATCATCAGCAAACATTAAGAGCGAGTTTATACCCTCTGGGAGATCATTTACATATATCAGATACAGTATAGGTCCAAGGACTGACCCCTGCGGGACTCCACTTGTGACGTTTCGCCAATCTGAGACCTCACCCCTCACAGTGACTCGTTGTCTTCTGGTGCTTAGGTATTCCCTTATCCAATGGAGTACCTTCCCTTTCACTCCAGCCTGCATTTCCAGCTTTTTCACTAGCCTCTTGTGTGGTACTGTATCAAAGGCTTTCTGGCAATCCAAAAATATGAATTCTGCCCACCCTTCTCTTTCTTGCCTGATTGAACTGCCCACCCCTCTCTTTCTTGCCACAGAATCCACACAGAATAAAAAAATTCTGTGTGTGTGTGTGTGTGTGTACTCACGTAATTGTGCTTGGGGGTGTTGAGCTCTACCTCTTTGGTCCCGCCTCTCAACCGTCAATCAAGCGTGTGTGTGTGTGTGTACTTACCTATTTGTGCCTAGAGGATCGAACATTGACTCTTGGATCCCGCCTTTGTAGCCATCGGTTGTTTATAGCAATGACTCCTGTCTCATTTCCTTATCACATCTAGTTTTAAAATTATGATCAGAGTTTGCTTTCACAGCCTGTTCCTTAAGTGTTATCAATTTCCCGACTATTCTCACGCTAAATAAAAAATTTCTAACATCTCTATTTCTAGCTTCCATCCATGCCCCTTTGTTCTGTTGGTATTCCATGTGAAAGTGTCGTCTATTTCCATTCTGACAATTCCCCTAAGTATTTGTTACGTCTATTATATCTTCCTGCTCCCTCCTATTTTTTCTAGTGTCGTAGGTTCAGTTCCTTCAGGCGCTCTTCATATCCCATCCCTCGTAACTCTGGGACGACTCTCGTCTCAAACTTCTAAACCTTTTCCGGTTTCCTTATGAGTTTCTTCAGGTGGGAACTCCATGATGGGGCAGCATACTCTAAGACTGGTCTCACGTATGTAGAGAAACAGTGCAAAATGCCCAAAAAGCCTCCTTACTTTAGTTTCTGAATGATGTTCTAACTTTTGCCAATGTAGAGTACGCTGCTGTCGTTATCCTATTTATATGTTCCTCAGGAGTTAGATTAGGTGTTACGTCCACGCCCAGGTCTCTTTCTCGAATCGTCACAGGTAGGTAGTTTCTCTTCATTGTGTACTGACCCTTTGGTCCTATCATCTAATTACATTTCTATAACCTTATACTTGCTCGTGTTGAACTCCAGTAACCATTTCTCTGACCATCTCTGCAAATTGTTCAGGTCTTCTTGGAGGATCCTACAATCCTCATCTGACACTACTCATCAATTAGGCGTCATCCGTGAACATCCATATATATAAGACTCATCTTCTGTAGACATGACATTTATGTATATTAAAAATAGAACTGGTCTCAGCACTAATCCTTGAGGTACTCCACTCGTTCACCAGTCCGACTTCTCGCCTCCTTCTGTTACTCTCTGGGTCCTGCCTCTTAGGTAAGTCCTTACCCCTTCCTAGGGTTTCTCCGCTTGCCTCTCAAGATTGAATAGCAGTCTCTTGTACATCAAAGACTTCGGCAGTCCAGAAATTTGCAGTCAGCCCATCCTTCCCTGTCCTGCTCTATTATTGTTACTTTTTCATAGAATTCCAGAAGGTTTGTTAGTCATGATTTCCCTTCCCTGAACCCATGTTGGTGTTTGTTTATGTACATAATTCTTAGTGACAACACCAGTCGTAATCTGATTATTCTTTCAAGTACTTTACAGGGGATGCTTGTTAGTGATACTGGTCTGTAGTTAAGTGCCTCTTCCCTACCTCCCTTTTTGAAAATTGGTACCACATTTGCCTTCTTCCAGCAGCTGGGCAATTCTCTCTTCGTAAGTGACTAGATCCATGCTGGAAGCACACAGAGGGCCTGCGCAGCCTCTTTTAGTATCCACGGTGATACATTGTCTGGTTCAACTGCTTTAGTTTCACCCGGTGTTGTTTGTTGTTTCATTACCTCCTCTGCTGTTCCCTCTATATCTGTTCTCTCCTCTTGTCTCTCATCTTGGGTCATCTCCTCTTCTAACAATGAGAGCTGCTCAGTCTCGGTTGTGAACACTCCATGTAAACTGGCATTCCATTTCCTTGCAACACTGGCAGGGGTCTCCAGCAACATGGGTAAGTTATTAAGAACTGGCAGTAATAATTAATATAAAGGGAAAGGGGGTAAACAACACTAAACAGAACCATCACCAAGTGTACTTCTTAACTATATATACACATATGATGATGACATAACACTGGCAGAGGTCTCCAGCAACACTGGCAGAGGTCTCCAGCAACACTGGCAGGGGTCTCCAGCAACACTGGCAGGGGTCTCCAGCAACACTGGCAGGGGTCTCCAGCAACACTGGCAGGGGTCTCCAGCAACACTGGCAGAGGTCTCCAGCAACACTGGCAGGGGTCTCCAGCAACACACTGGCAGGGGTCTCCAGCAACACTGGCAGGGGTCTCCAGCAACACTGGCAGGGGTCTCCAGCAACACTGGCAGAGGTCTCCAGCAACACTGGCAGGGGTCTCCAGCAACACTGGCAGGGGTCTCCAGCAACACTGGCAGGGGTCTCCAGCAACACTGGCAGAGGTCTCCAGCAACACTGGCAGGGGTCTCCAGCAACACTGGCAGAGGTCTCCAGCAACACTGGCAGGGGTCTCCAGCAACACTGGCAGGGGTCTCCAGCAACACTGGCAGGGGTCTCCAGCAACACTGGCAGGGGTCTCCAGCAACACTGGCAGGGGTCTCCAGCAACACTGGCAGAGGTCTCCAGCAACACTGGCAGAGGTCTCCAGCAACACACTGGCAGGGGTCTCCAGCAACACTGGCAGGGGTCTCCAGCAACACTGGCAGAGGTCTCCAGCAACACTGGCAGGGGTCTCCAGCAACACTGGCAGGGGTCTCCAGCACACACTGGCAGGGGTCTCCAGCAACACTGGCAGAGGTCTCCAGCAACACTGGCAGGGGTCTCCAGCAACACTGGCAGGGGTCTCCAGCAACACTGGCAGGGGTCTCCAGCAACACTGGCAGGGGTCTCCAGCAACACTGGCAGAGGTCTCCAGCAACACTGGCAGGGGTCTCCAGCAACACTGGCAGGGGTCTCCAGCAACACTGGCAGGGGTCTCCAGCAACACACTGGCAGAGGTCTCCAGCAACACTGGCAGGGGTCTCCAGCAACACTGGCAGGGGTCTCCAGCAACACACTGGCAGGGGTCTCCAGCAACACTGGCAGAGGTCTCCAGCAACACACTGGCAGAGGTCTCCAGCAACACACTGGCAGGGGTCTCCAGCAACACTGGCAGGGGTCTCCAGCAACACACTGGCAGGGGTCTCCAGCAACACTGGCAGGGGTCTCCAGCAACACACTGGCAGGGGTCTCCAGCAACACTGGCAGAGGTCTCCAGCAACACACTGGCAGGGGTCTCCAGCAACACTGGCAGGGGTCTCCAGCAACACACTGGCAGGGGTCTCCAGCAACACTGGCAGGGGTCTCCAGCAACACACTGGCAGAGGTCTCCAGCAACACACTGGCAGAGGTCTCCAGCAACACACTGGCAGGGGTCTCCAGCAACACTGGCAGGGGTCTCCAGCAACACACTGGCAGGGGTCTCCAGCAACACACTGGCAGAGGTCTCCAGCAACACACTGACAGAGGTCTCCAGCAACACACTGGCAGAGGTCTCCAGCAACACACTGGCAGGGGTCTCCAGCAACACACTGGCAGGGGTCTCCAGCAACACACTGGCAGGGGTCTCCAGCAACACACTGGCAGAGGTCTCCAGCAACACACTGGCAGAGGTCTCCAGCAACACACTGGCAGGGGTCTCCAGCAACACACTGGCAGAGGTCTCCAGCAACACACTGGCAGGGGTCTCCAGCAACACACTGGCAGGGGTCTCCAGCAACACACTGGCAGGGGTCTCCAGCAACACACTGGCAGAGGTCTCCAGCAACACACTGGCAGGGGTCTCCAGCAACACACTGGCAGAGGTCTCCAGCAACACACTGGCAGGGGTCTCCAGCAACACACTGGCAGGGGTCTCCAGCAACACACTGGCAGGGGTCTCCAGCAACACACTGGCAGAGGTCTCCAGCAACACACTGGCAGGGGTCTCCAGCAACACTGGCAGAGGTCTCCAGCAACACACTGGCAGGGGTCTCCAGCAACACTGGCAGAGGTCTCCAGCAACACACTGGCAGAGGTCTCCAGCAACACACTGGCAGAGGTCTCCAGCAACACACTGGCAGGGGTCTCCAGCAACACACTGGCAGAGGTCTCCAGCAACACACTGGCAGGGGTCTCCAGCAACACTGGCAGAGGTCTCCAGCAACACACTGGCCGGGGTCTCCAGCAACACACTGGCAGAGGTCTCCAGCAACACACTGGTAGGCATCTCCAGCAACACGCTGGCAGGGGTCTCCAGCAACACTGGCAGAGGTCTCCAGCAACACACTGGCAGGGGTCTCCAGCAACACACTGGCAGGGGTCTCCAGCAACACACTGGCAGGGGTCTCCAGCACACACTGGCAGGGGTCTCCAGCAACACACTGGCAGGGGTCTCCAGCAACACAGGGGTCTGGCAGGGGTCTCCAGCAACACACTGGCAGGGGTCTCCAGCAACACTGGCAGGGGTCTCCAGCAACACACTGGCAGGGGTCTCCAGCAACACACTGGCAGAGGTCTCCAGCAACACACTGGCAGGGGTCTCCAGCAACACACTGGCTGTCTCCAGCAACACTGGCAGGGTCTCCAGCAACACTGGCAGGGGTCTCCAGCAACACACTGGCAGAGGTCTCCAGCAACACTGGCAGGGGTCTCCAGCACACACTGGCAGGGGTCTCCAGCAACACTGGCAGCAGGGTCTCCAGCAACACACTGGCAGGGGTCTCCAGCAACACACTGGCAGGGGTCTCCAGCAACACTGGCAGGGGTCTCCAGCAACACTGGCAGGGGTCTCCAGCAACACACTGGCAGGGGTCTCCAGCAACACTGGCAGGGGTCTCCAGCAACACACTGGCAGGGGTCTCCAGCAACACACTGGCAGGGGTCTCCAGCAACACTGGCAGGGGTCTCCAGCAACACTGGCAGGGGTCTCCAGCAACACACTGGCAGGGGTCTCCAGCAACACACTGGCAGAGGTCTCCAGCAACACACTGGCAGAGGTCTCCAGCAACACACTGGCAGGGGTCTCCAGCAACACTGGCAGGGGTCTCCAGCAACACACTGGCAGGGGTCTCCAGCAACACACTGGCAGGGGTCTCCAGCAACACTGGCAGGGGTCTCCAGCAACACACTGGCAGGGGTCTCCAGCAACACACTGGCAGGGGTCTCCAGCAGCACTGGCAGGGGTCTCCAGCAACACACTGGCAGGGGTCTCCAGCAACACTGGCAGGGGTCTCCAGCAACACTGGCAGGGGTCTCCAGCAACACACTGGCAGAGGTCTCCAGCAACACACTGGCAGAGGTCTCCAGCAACACACTGGCAGGGGTCTCCAGCAACACACTGGCAGGGGTCTCCAGCAACACACTGGCAGAGGTCTCCAGCAACACACTGGCAGGGGTCTCCAGCAACACACTGGCAGGGGTCTCCAGCAACACTGGCAGGGGTCTCTCAACAAACACTGGCAGGGGTCTCCAGCAACACACTGGCAGGGGTCTCCAGCAACACACTGGCAGGGGTCTCCAGCAACACACTGGCAGGGGTCTCCAGCAACACACTGGCAGGGGTCTCCAGCAACACACTGGCAGGGGTCTCCAGCAACACTGGCAGGGGTCTCCAGCAACACACTGGCAGGGGTCTCCAGCAACACACTGGCAGAGGTCTCCAGCAACACACTGGCAGGGGTCTCCAGCAACACACTGGCAGGGGTCTCCAGCAACACACTGGCAGGGGT
Organism: Procambarus clarkii; assembly: GCF_020424385.1. NCBI lineage: Eukaryota > Metazoa > Arthropoda > Malacostraca > Decapoda > Cambaridae > Procambarus > Procambarus clarkii. The sequence goes on from NW_025573089.1 coordinate 74,148, forward strand.
CTCCAGCAACACACTGGCAGGGGTCTCCAGCAACACACTGGCAGGGGTCTCCAGCAACACTGGCAGAGGTCTCCAGCAACACACTGGCAGGGGTCTCCAGCAACACACTGGCAGGGGTCTCCAGCAACACACTGGCAGGGGTCTCCAGCAACACTGGCAGAGGTCTCCAGCAACACACTGGCAGGGGTCTCCAGCAACACTGGCAGAGGTCTCCAGCAACACACTGGCAGAGGTCTCCAGCAACACACTGGCAGGGGTCTCCAGCAACACACTGGCAGGGGTCTCCAGCAACACTGGCAGAGGTCTCCAGCAACACACTGGCAGGGGTCTCCAGCAACACTGGCAGAGGTCTCCAGCAACACACTGGCAGGGGTCTCCAGCAACACACTGGCAGAGGTCTCCAGCAACACACTGGCAGGGGTCTCCAGCAACACACTGGCAGAGGTCTCCAGCAACACACTGGCAGGGGTCTCCAGCAACACACTGGCAGGGGTCTCCAGCAACACACTGGCAGGGGTCTCCAGCAACACTGGCAGGGGTCTCCAGCAACACACTGGCAGGGGTCTCCAGCAACACACTGGCAGGGGTCTCCAGCAACACACTGGCAGGGGTCTCCAGCAACACACTGGCAGGGGTCTCCAGCAACACACTGGCAGGGGTCTCCAGCAACACACTGGCAGGGGTCTCCAGCAACACACTGGCAGGGGTCTCCAGCACACACTGGCAGGGGTCTCCAGCAACACACTGGCAGGGGTCTCCAGCAACACACTGGCAGGGGTCTCCAGCAACACACTGGCAGAGGTCTCCAGCAACACTGGCAGAGGTCTCCAGCAACACGCTGGCAGGGGTCTCCAGCAACACGCTGGCAGGGGTCTCCAGCAACACACTGGCAGGGGTCTCCAGCAACACTGGCAGGGGTCTCCAGCAACACTGGCAGAGGTCTCCAGCAACACACTGGCAGGGGTCTCCAGCAACACAGGGGTCCCCTGGCACTGGCAGGTCTCCAGCAACACACTGGCAGAGGTCTCCAGCAACACACTGGCAGGGGTCTCCAGCAACACTGGCAGGGGTCTCCAGCAACACTGGCAGGGGTCTCCAGCAACACACTGGCAGGGGTCTCCAGCAACACTGGCAGGGGTCTCCAGCAACACTGGCAGGGGTCTCCAGCAACACTGGCAGAGGTCTCCAGCAACACACTGGCAGGGGTCTCCAGCAACACTGGCAGGGGTCTCCAGCAACACTGGCAGGGGTCTCCAGCAACACACTGGCAGAGGTCTCCAGCAACACACTGGCAGGGGTCTCCAGCAACACTGGCAGAGGTCTCCAGCAACACTGGCAGAGGTCTCCAGCAACACACTGGCAGGGGTCTCCAGCAACACGCTGGCAGAGGTCTCCAGCAACACCCTGGCAGGGGTCTCCAGCAACACTGGCAGAGGTCTCCAGCAACACTGGCAGAGGTCTCCAGCAACACCCTGGCAGGGGTCTCCAGCAACACGCTGGCAGAGGTCTCCAGCAACACCCTGGCAGGGGTCTCCAGCAACACTGGCAGAGGTCTCCAGCAACACTGGCAGAGGTCTCCAGCAACACGCTGGCAGGGGTCTCCAGCAACACACTGGCAGGGGTCTCCAGCAACACCCTGGCAGGGGTCTCCAGCAACACACTGGCAGGGGTCTCCAGCAACACACTGGCAGGGGTCTCCAGCAACACACTGGCAGGGGTCTCCAGCAACACTGGCAGGGGTCTCCAGCAACACCCTGGCAGGGGTCTCCAGCAACACACTGGCAGTGGTCTCCAGCAACACACTGGCAGGGGTCTCCAGCAACACACTGGCAGAGGTCTCCAGCAACACACTGGCAGGGGTCTCCAGCAACACTGGCAGAGGTCTCCAGCAACACACTGGCAGGGGTCTCCAGCAACACACTGGCAGGGGTCTCCAGCAACACTGGCAGGGGTCTCCAGCAACACACTGGCAGGGGTCTCCAGCAACACACTGGCAGGGGTCTCCAGCAACACACTGGCAGGGGTCTCCAGCAACACACTGGCAGGGGTCTCCAGCAACACACTGGCAGGGGTCTCCAGCAACACACTGGCAGGGGTCTCCAGCAACACACTGGCAGGGGTCTCCAGCAACACCCTGGCAGGGGTCTCCAGCAACACGCTGGCAGGGGTCTCCAGCAACACCCTGGCAGGGGTCTCCAGCAACACTGGTAGGGGTCTCCAGCAACACACTGACAGGGGTCTCCAGCAACACATTGGCAGGAGTCTCCAGCAACACCCTGGCAGGAGTCTCCAGCAACACCCTGGCAGGAGTCTCCAGCAACACACTGGCAGGGGTCTCCAGCAACACCCTGGCAGGGGTCTCCAGCAACACACTGGCAGGGGTCTCCAGCAACACCCTGGCAGGGGTCTCCAGCAACACACTGGCAGGGGTCTCCAGCAACACCCTGGCAGACTTCCACACAGGGTCTCCAGCAACTTCGCCACACTGGCAGACAAATCAGTCTACGGTCTCCACTTGCAACACACGTCTGGCAGTCCTGGGAAAATGTGATTAGTAAGAAGGGAACTACACTGGAGTCGAATACGTTCACAGTCTTCCATCGTGGAACAGAAAATGGTGTCGAGTGCACTCAACAGATGGCGTAGACATCGTCACTAAGCCCCTTTTAAATAACTATGTTATTTAGGTTGCCTTTTATTATTTATGTAGTTATTTAGGTTGCTTTTTTTGCTTTGACAGCAATATCGTTTTCATAATTTCTTTGTGATACTCTCCTTATATTTATGTATTCGTTCCTAGCTCTGTTGCATCTATTCCTGTTGTCCTCTGTCCTTTCTCCACTCCTTCCTGCCTCTCATTTTTGTTTTGTGACACTATTAAACCATGAGTTATTATATTCCCTCCTACGTTTTACCATTACTGTTGGTACAAAACACTCTTTGGCCTCCTTGCATTTCCATTTGACTAGGTCCATCATATCTTGTACTGTTTTTCCCCCTAAGTTCTCCCTACCACTTCACTTCTCCCAGATATTCTTTTTTCCTCCTGTAATTCCATTGGCTGTAGTCGACTCTCCTTTCCCAAACCTCTTGTCTCGTCGTCACAATTTTAAGTTCGATCATGTAGTCAAAGACTAGGACACAATGGTCACTGGCCCCTAGAGGTATTTCGTGTTCCAAATTCTCGATGTCTTCCTCGCTCTGGGTGAAAATCAGGTCTAATAGGCTTGGTATATTCCCTCTTCTTTCCCCTTGTGTCTTACTTCATTTGTTGCATTCATGTTTATATGGAATACTATAAGAATACAGAAATTTCTGTCTACAACTTCCGCTAGCTTTGCTCCCAACGTTTCCTCCCCGTCAATGGGATTCCCTGATTCCCAATCGAGTTCTCCATGATTTGGATACCCCATGACCACCAGATTTGATCTCATTTTGTGAGCTGTTGTTGCTGCCCTCTGTGGTTCTTCTATGCATATCTTGTTGTCATCATATTCATGTCTAGTCCTTCTACTCTTTGTTGAGGAATTGTAGATTATCAAGATCACAATTCTCTTCCCATCTGATGTTAATGTCCCAAGTATTGAGCTTGTGTTTCCATTAGTTCCCAGATTATCTAGTTCTTCACACTATCATTTCTGCTCTATTGGGAGTGCCACTCCCCCTTCTGTTTCCTTTCATTCTTTTCATGTGTCCTTTCATTCCTTATCACTTGATATTTTTTTAGAAGAAATGCATCTGAGATCGTATCATTTATTTTAGTTTCCACTATTGCAAATATTTAATGATCTGTGTCACTGGCCCTTTCTTTTATTTCCTCTGCTTTATTGGATACCCCATCAGCATTAGTGTACCTAACCTTGAGACTCTTTTTGAAAACTTTGTTACCAGAGTTCATATAGCTCATCTGCCTATATATATGTCACTCCCACAGGTAAGCCAGTACTAACACCCCCACACCCCCCACAGGTAAGCTAGTACTAACACCCCCCCCAACCTCCCACAGGTAAGCCAGTACTAACACCCCCACACCCCCCACAGGTAAGCTAGTACTAACACCCCCACACCCCCCACACTCCCACAGGTAAGCCAGTACTAACACCCCCACACCCCCCACAGGTAAGCTAGTACTAACACCCCCCCCCACACTCCCGTAGGTAAGCCAGTACTAACACCCCCACACCCCCCACAGGTAAGCTAGTACTAACACCCCCACACCCCCCACAGGTAAGCCAGTACTAACACCCCCACACCCCCCACAGGTAAGCTAGTACTAACACCCCCACACCCCCCACACTCCCACAGGTAAGCCAGTACTAACACCCCCACACCCCCCACAGGTAAGCCAGTACTAACACCCCCACACCCCCCACACTCCCACAGGTAAGCCAGTACTAACACCCCCACACCCCCCACAGGTAAGCCAGTACTAACACCCCCCCCACACTCCCACAGGTAAGCCAGTACTAACACCCCCACACCCCCCACAGGTAAGCCAGTACTAACACCCCCCCCACACTCCCACAGGTAAGCCAGTACTAACACCCCCACACCCCCCACAGGTAAGCCAGTACTAACACCCCCCCATACTCCCACAGGTAAGCCAGTACTAACACCCCCCCACACTCCCACAGGTAAGCCTGTACTAACACCCCCCACACTCCCACATGTAAGCCAGTACTAACACCCCCCACCCCCCACAGGTAAGCCAGTACTAACACCCCCCCCCCCACACTCCCACAGGTAAGCCAGTACTAACACCCCCCCCCACACTCCCACAGGTAAGCCAGTACTAACACCCCACACTCCCACAGGTAAGCAAGTACTAACACCCCCCACACTCCCACAGGTAAGCCAGTACTAACACCCCCCACCCCCCACAGGTAAGCCAGTACTAACACCCCCACACTCCCACAGGTAAGCCAGTACTAACACCCCCCACCCCCCACAGGTGAGCCAGTACTAACACCCCCACACTCCCACAGGTAAGCCAGTACTAACACCCCCCACCCCCCACAGGTAAGCCAGTACTAACACCCCCCCACTCCCACAGGTAAGCCAGTACTAACACCCCCACACTCCCACAGGTAAGCCAGTACTAACACCCCCCACCCCCCACAGGTAAGCCAGTACTAACACCCCCCACACTCCCACAGGTAAGCCAGTACTAACACCCCCACACTCCCACAGGTAAGCCAGTACTAACACCCCCCCCACACTCCCACAGGTAAGCCAGTACTAACCCCCCCCCCCCACACTCCCACAGGTAAGCCAGTACTAACACCCCCCACACTCCCACAGGTAAGCCAGTACTAACACCCCCCACACTCCCACAGGTAAGCCAGTACTAACACTCCCACACTCCCACAGGTAAGCCAGTACTAACACCCTCCCCACACTCCCACAGGTATGCCCCACAGCCCAAGCTGTTCCCCGACTATGAGGTCGCTGAGGAGGAGGAGGGCGGCGAGGACCGAGGTGTCGGGTCCGTCCAGCAGGACGTGCGCGCTGCCCGCCTGCCTGAAGCAGGTGAGGTGTTCCCTGAGCCTGAGGTAGTGTGTCCTGAACACCGTCCGTCACACTCTCTCTCCCTGGATGTCTCACTAGTGTGAGCACCGCTTCCCTCACACTACCATTGTCATGTCATCCTTGTATTCAGCCGCAAGGATGTCCCGTCACTTTAGCTGTAGATTTTTGAAAATAGAAAGCAGTCAAGTAGTTAAGGTTGTCAATAGTCAGCTAAATGACAACAACAGGAAGGTTTGATTTACATATAGATTCCCCTGAGCTTCGTCCGTGAGTCACAGCCACTCACAGAGCCACACAATACCACAGCCACTCACAGAGCCACACAATACCACAGCCACTCACAGAGCCACACAATACCACAGCCACTCACAGAGCCACACAATACCACAGCCACTCACAGAGCCACACAATACCACAGCCACTCACAGAGCCACACAATACCACAGCCACTCACAGAGCCACACAATACCACAGCCACTCACAGAGCCACACAATACCACAGCCACTCACAGAGCCACACAATACCACAGCCACTCACAGAGCCACACAATACCACAGCCACTCACAGAGCCACACAATACCATTCAAGGGTTATCTGGTATTAGATCCTTATCAGGTGAACCATATTCGATCATATCTTAGTTACACCAATATGTAGTCATCAACCTCCCCGCCCCCCTCTACCGTTAACAGCAGGAGTGCCACAGGGCAGCATCAAAGGACCTCTCCTATTTCTTACATACATCAATGATATGCTAAATGCCTCTAACGGCCTAAAATCTATACTATTAGCTGAAGATACTATCTTCATCTATTCAGACCTCAACCCACACACAATACAATAATATTGTAAATAACGAATTAAAGAAAAGTCTACTCATAGATGTCAATCAACACAGTAAACATAGATAAGACCCAGTACATTATATGTGGAAGTGAATCATCAAGCCAAATTCGCCTTCAGATAGACAATGTTAACATTACAATTAAGAATGAGGGAACGTTCCTTGGCCTGTACATAGACAAGACACTTAACTTCACCACTCACATACAACACAGTCAAAACAGTCTCAGCAACTGGTGTGATCAGGGGTTGTACTCCATCTATCAAGGAACAGTGTCATCAGGAGTAGCATTTAGGAACGAGGTTTTGTACATGTAAATAACACAAGCGAATGTGTCGAGTGAGTGTTTGTTTAAGGATTTACTGTAGGAGAGTTACAGGGAGGATATACCACACATGGTAGACTGAGGTACAGGGAGGATATACCACACATGGTAGACTGAGGTACAGGGAGGATATAAGAACATAAGAACATAAGAACAAAGGTAACTGCAGAAGGCCTATTGGCCCATACGAGGCAGCTCCTATTCTATAACCACCCAATCCCACTCATATACTTGTCCAACCCGTGCTTGAAACAATCGAGGGACCCCACCTCCACAATGTTACGCGGCAATTGGTTCCACAAATCAACAACCCTGTTACTGAACCAGTATTTACCCAAGTCTTTCCTAAATCTAAACTTATCCAATTTATATCCATTGTTTCGTGTTCTGTCCTGTGTTGATACTTTTAATACCCTATTAATATCCCCCCGGTTATGTCCATTCATCCACTTGTAAACCTCCATCATGTCACCCCTAACTCTTCGCCTTTCCAGTGAATGCAACTTAAGCTTTGTTAATCTTTCTTCATATGAAAGATTTCTAATTTGGGGAATTAACTTAGTCATCCTACGCTGGACACGTTCAAGTGAATTTATATCCATTCTATAATATGGCGACCAAAACTGAACTGCGTAATCTAAATGGGGCCTAACTAGAGCAAGATATAGCTTGAGAACCACACCAGGTGTCTTGTTACTAACGCTGCGATTAATAAATCCAAGTGTCCGATTTGCCTTATTACGAACATTTATGCATTGATCCTTTTGTTTTAAATTCTTACTAATCATAACTCCCAGATCCCTTTCGCAATCCGACTTCGCAATCACAACACCATCTAGCTCGTATCTTGTAACTCTATCATCATTACCTAACCTCAGAACTTTACATTTATCAGCATTAAACTGCATCTGCCAATCCTTTGACCATTTCAAAACCCTATCTAGATCAACTTGAAGTGATAGTGAGTCCTCCTCCGAATTAATTTCCCTACCGATTTTCGTATCATCGGCAAATTTGCAAATGTTGCTACTCAAACCTGAATCTAAATCATTTATATATATTATAAACAACAGAGGTCCCAGGACAGAGCCTTGAGGCACTCCACTTACAACATTTTCCCACTCTGACTTGATTCCATTTATACTAACTCTCTGTTTCCTTTGGTATAGCCATGCCCTAATCCAGCTTAATATAGCACCCCCAATACCATGAGACTCTATTTTTTTAATCAGTCTTTCATGTGGCACTGTATCAAAAGCTTTGCTAAAGTCAAGGTATACAACATCGCAATCCTTACCACTATCAACTGCCTCAACAATGCTAGAATAAAAAGATATACTAGATAAAAAAAGATATAAAAAGATAAATAGATATACAGGGAGGATATACCACACATGGTAGACTGTGGTACAGGGAGGATATACCACACATGGTAGACTGTGGTACAGGGAGGATATACCACACATGGTAGACTGTGGTACAGGGAGGATATACCACACATGGTAGACTGTGGTACAGGGAGGATATATCACACATGGTAGACTGAGGTACAGGGAGGATATACCACACATGGTAGACTGTGGTACAGGGAGGATATACCACACATGGTAGACTGTGGTACAGGTAGGATATACCACTCATGGTAGACTGTGGTACTGGGAGGATATACCACACATGGTAGACTGTGGTACAGGGAGGATATACCACACATGGTAGACTGTGGTACAGGGAGGATATACCACACATGGTAGACTGTGGTACTGGGAGGATATACCACACATGGTAGACTGTGGTACAGGGAGGATATACCACACATGGTAGACTGTGGTACTGGGAGGATATACCACACATGGTAGACTGTGGTACTGGGAGGATATACCACACATGGTAGACTGTGGTACAGGGAGGATATACCACACATGGTAGACTGTGGTACAGGGAGGATATATACCACACATGGTAGACTGTGGTACAGGGAGGATATGCCACACATGGTAGACTGTGGTACAGGGAGGATATACCACACATGGTAGACTGTGGTACAAGGAGGATATACCACACATGGTAGACTGTGATACAGGGAGGATATACCACACATGGTAGACTGTGGTACAGGGAGGATATACCACACATGGTAGACTGTGGTACAGGGAGGATATACCACACATGGTAGACTGTGGTACAGGGAGGATATACCACACATGGTAGACTGTAGTACAGGGAGGATATACCACACATGGTAGACTATGGTACAGGGAGGATATACCACACATGGTAGACTGTGGTACAGGGAGGATATACCACACATGGTAGACTGTGGTACAGGGAGGATATACCACACATGGTAGACTGTGGTACAGGGAGGATATACCACACATGGTAGACTGTGGTACAGGGAGGCTATACCACACATGGTAGACTGAGGTACAGGGAGGATATACCACACATGGTAGACTATGGTACAGGGAGGATATACCACACATGGTAGACTGTGGTACTGGGAGGATATATATCACTCAAAGTGGACTGCCTTTTCTATTCCTTGTTACTACATATTCAAAGTTCTCGCTGGAGCCTCCTTACTATTCACCTTCGAGTACTTTAAGGTGGGAACCTGAGGAGGTGCGGGTGTGTTGCAGTGATGGTGCCAGCTGGAGGTCGAGTGTGGAGGAGGTCTGGAGGGTATGGTCTCTCATCCATGCCAGGGTTCAAGAGGTCAGCCTCAGCCTTCAGGGCCAACAGGCCACACCTTCCTTCACCCGCTCAAGGCTTCAGTGTAAGTTACACAAATGGTAATATTGTTGTAATTAATTAACTAACTTTTCTGCATTACCTGCCTCATGGTGTACCTGGAAATTAACTTCATATTTTATGCTATAAGAAGCACGTTAACACGGAGCGAACACACAGCCAATGACACAGATCAAGGCAAAGAACAAGGCACATAAAGATTGAAAAGAAGACTCGATATCTTGAGACACAGTTACACGAAGACATATAGAAGAACATGAACACAGAAGGACTGTGAGGGCGTCGAGCATCGTGTACTGACGTGGAGCGGTGAGCAGCGCTTGGTGGTCCTTGAGTACACAGTGATGGTAGGAGAGTTAGTTTTAGTTTAGTTCGTTTATTATGCACCCCATACCCATCTTGTGGGCGGTAGTGGAAAGGGTTACAGAGACACATAATGGGCTCAGGGACTGAACTCCACATTTAATGGCTCCTCTTGTGCAAGAGGGCAGGTGTGTGGGGCAAGAAGGCAGGTGTGTGGTGCAAGAGGGCAGGTGTGTGGTGCAAGAGGGCAGGTGTGTGGTGCAAGAAGGCAGGTGTGTGGTGCAAGAAGGCAGGTGTGTGGTGCAAGAAGGCAGGTGTGTGGTGCAAGAGGGCAGGTGTGTGGTGCAAGAAGGCAGGTGTGTGGTGCAAGAGGGCAGGTGTGTGGTGCAAGAAGGCAGGTGTGTGGTGCAAGAAGGCAGGTGTGTGGTGCAAGAAGGCAGGTGTGTGGTGCAAGAAGGCAGGTGTGTGGTGCAAGAGGGCAGGTGTGTGGTGCAAGAAGGCAGGTGTGTGGTGCAAGAAGGCAGTGTGTGGTGCAAGAAGGCAGGTGTGTGGTGCAAGAAGGCAGGTGTGTGGTGCAAGAAGGCAGGTGTGTGGTGCAAGAGGGCAGGTGTGTGGTGCAAGAAGGCAGGTGTGTGGTGCAAGAGGGCAGGTGTGTGGTGCAAGAAGGCAGGTGTGTGGTGCAAGAAGGCAGGTGTGTGGTGCAAGAGGGCAGGTGTGTGGGGCAAGAAGGCAGGTGTGTGGTGCAAGAAGGCAGGTGTGTGGTGCAAGAAGGCAGGTGTGTGGTGCAAGAAGGCAGGTGTGTGGTGCAAGAAGGCAGGTGTGTGGTGCAAGAAGGCAGGTGTGTGGTGCAAGAAGGCAGGTGTGTGGTGCAAGAAGGCAGGTGTGTGGTGCAAGAAGGCAGGTGTGTGGTGCAAGAAGGCAGGTGTGTGGTGCAAGAGGGCAGGTGTGTGGTGCAAGAGGGCAGGTGTGTGGGGCAAGAGGGCAGGTGTGTGGGGCAAGAGGGCAGGTGTGTGGGGCAAGAGGGCAGGTGTGTGGTGCAAGAGGGCAGGTGTGTGGTGCAAGAAGGCAGGTGTGTGGTGCAAGAAGGCAGGTGTGTGGTGCAAGAAGGCAGGTGTGTGGTGCAAGAGGGCAGGTGTGTGGTGCAAGAAGGCAGGTGTGTGGTGCAAGAAGGCAGGTGTGTGGTGCAAGAAGGCAGGTGTGTGGTGCAAGAAGGCAGGTGTGTGGTGCAAGAGGGCAGGTGTGTGGTGCAAGAAGGCAGGTGTGTGGTGCAAGAAGGCAGGTGTGTGGTGCAAGAAGGCAGGTGTGTGGTGCAAGAAGGCAGGTGTGTGGTGCAAGAAGGCAGGTGTGTGGTGCAAGAGGGCAGGTGTGTGGTGCAAGAAGGCAGGTGTGTGGTGCAAGAGGGCAGGTGTGTGGTGCAAGAAGGCAGGTGTGTGGTGCAAGAAGGCAGGTGTGTGGTGCAAGAGGGCAGGTGTGTGGGGCAAGAAGGCAGGTGTGTGGTGCAAGAAGGCAGGTGTGTGGTGCAAGAAGGCAGGTGTGTGGTGCAAGAAGGCAGGTGTGTGGTGCAAGAAGGCAGGTGTGTGGTGCAAGAAGGCAGGTGTGTGGTGCAAGAAGGCAGGTGTGTGGTGCAAGAAGGCAGGTGTGTGGTGCAAGAAGGCAGGTGTGTGGTGCAAGAGGGCAGGTGTGTGGTGCAAGAGGGCAGGTGTGTGGGGCAAGAGGGCAGGTGTGTGGGGCAAGAGGGCAGGTGTGTGGGGCAAGAGGGCAGGTGTGTGGTGCAAGAGGGCAGGTGTGTGGTGCAAGAAGGCAGGTGTGTGGGGCAAGAGGGCAGGTGTGTGGTGCAAGAGGGCAGGTGTGTGGGGCAAGAGGGCAGGTGTGTGGGGCAAGAGGGCAGGTGTGTGGTGCAACAGGGCAGGTGTGTGGGGCAAGAGGGCAGGTGTGTGGGGCAAGAGGGCAGGTGTGTGGGGCAAGAGGGCAGGTGTGTGGTGCAAGAGGGCAGGTGTGTGGTGCAAGAAGGCAGGTGTGTGGGGCAAGAGGGCAGGTGTGTGGTGCAAGAAGGCAGGTGTGTGGTGCAAGAAGGCAGGTGTGTGGGGCAAGAGGGCAGGTGTGTGGGGCAAGAGGGCAGGTGTGTGGTGCAAGAGGGCAGGTGTGTGGTGCAAGAAGGCAGGTGTGTGGTGCAAGAGGGCAGGTGTGTGGTGCAAGAGGGCAGGTGTGTGGTGCAAGAAGGCAGGTGTGTGGGGCAAGAGGGCAGGTGTGTGGTGCAAGAGGGCAGGTGTGTGGTGCAAGAAGGCAGGTGTGTGGGGCAAGAGGGCAGGTGTGTGGTGCAAGAGGGCAGGTGTGTGGTGCAAGAAGGCAGGTGTGTGGGGCAAGAAGGCAGGTGTGTGGTGCAAGAAGGCAGGTGTGTGGGGCAAGAGGGCAGGTGTGTGGTGCAAGAGGGCAGGTGTGTGGTGCAAGAAGGCAGGTGTGTGGGGCAAGAAGGCAGGTGTGTGGGGAAATCCTAGCAGGAAATTATTTCTTTTTATTCTATTTTTGTTACTTGAATATTATTTTGTAGTTGACTATAATATTATTATTATTATTATTATTATTATTATTATTATTATTATTATTATTATTATTATTATTATTATTATTATTATTATTATCATGATAAGTGGATTGTATAGATTTGATTCAGTGTGTTAGCATGTTTCTGCACACAGTTGGGGGGACAATTGTAACCTATACCACTTTCCAGTGGATAAAATAGATTACAATTGTTTACCTAGTCTTGAAAATATAAATTATACTACATATGGTGTTCTGATTTACTAATATTCTTAAATGTACTGAAATTATGAACACTACTACTCTTTCTACAGTTTCAATAATTATCTACTGTAAAACTAATTTTTCGTATCTGATACTGTAGGTGTGGCCTAAATAGGCTGGCTGTCTCCAAAATCTGCTAAGGGTGTAGCTACTTGTTCTCCAGGGTGTATAAAATGGCCGCCTCGGCAAGCTGGCGTCTTTGTGTACAACAAGGTAGACAAATTTCCACAATTATGTTGGGGGCCAACTGCAACCTTTCAGTAACTTCACATCAAAGCTTTCCTGCAGAATGAAAGGAATTAATAATGGTTCCCTAAAGTATAAAGTACAGGTATGACATGGATATTGGTGTGTGTAGTAAATGCTGAATAAAACACACCTGTTTGGGATTTCCATCCCACAGTATAACCGCCTAACTTATCTATGACATAAAATGGCCAAATTACATAATTAGATACTTGGTAAGACGGATACTCAGGTATTCCTTTGGTTGAAGAGGTGGTAGAAGTTGGTACTCGGTTGGTTGACTCTTATTTGGAAATCTATGACGAGTTTTCTAGCTCATATGGAGCCACCTCTGTATCGTGTGTGGTTTGTTATTGTTCTGTGTGTACGTGACCTGCTCGTCTCTCTGAGATGGGGCTCTCTAATGTTCCCTCAATATTCCGTATTTAATTTACAGTAATAAGGGAGCTAAGCTATACTTTTACTGATAATTATATTATATCCAGTCCTATTGAATACTTTTTTTATTAAGTTTAGACACCAGACTGTGGATTAAAAACAGATGAGAGATATATATATAGGTCTTGTTGATGATGTCACGGAATCACCCACTCTGATTTAATGGGGTAACTATGTTATGTTAACGTGTGTCGGCACACGCTTCCGACATAATTCCGGGGGGGTGGAGGGGGGGGGGAAACACGGGTTGAAGTCCCGGTAAGGACTGCGATCACTTTATTCCTGTCCCCTTAGAATTATAGAGTTGCTTTAATTTGAGCTTGCACTGCTGTACATCTCTTATTGGCACTTCGGGGTGCTGGAAGTCGTTGAATGTCTTCTTTTCCTGCCAGATCTAAAGGAACTAATTTCTCTAATGTTTTGAGAGTAGTGTTGTCTCAGCATTTTACTTTCACTATTCTCAAGATGCCTTGACTGTCTGGATGAACAGAGACTATTTGGCCTATAGGCC